>VZTV01052718.1:11266-23097 GCA_013400875.1 Anhinga rufa
GAGGTGGGGGGGGAGGGGCGGTCGGACGGACGGACGGACACACACATGCCGTGTCTCCTGGCGAACGTGCACCCGTTTTCACTCACGGGTTGTCGGGGATGGTCTCTTGTGGGGGGGAAGGGGCGAGCGTCTGCACGATTTGTCTTACTGCATTTAAGCTCGCCTAGTTTTTTCAAGCCTTACCTCTCAAAATCTGCTGGAGAAGTGTGAGTGATGGGTGCTTATTTTGTGAGGGGAGCCTATACAACTTGTTATGTAAAGCATGGGGACCGTGGCACATTCGGGAACATGTTTTCCTCCCTCATGCCTAATACTCTGTTGCCACAACGAGTTCTGTAGCGACTAAGTGAAAGTCAGTCAAAAGGTAGATGCTTTGCTAAAAGTGTGGCTTCTTCAGGAGGCTAAAATACTGTTTTGAAGGGTTGAGTATAAAAAATGCTTATGAATTTTAAAAAAAGTCAAAAAAGGCTCAAAATTGGTTGTATTATGTTGATATTTCTTTTGGTTAGTGGAAAGGTAGAAGGCCAGCCCAATGGTGACACAGTCCCAGCTGAGCAAGCCAACCCTTCAGATGACACTGTTGCTGGTGCTGGGAGTCGTCAGAATGATCAGATAGTGCAGAAAATAGAGGAAGTGCTCTCTGGAGCCCTTGATACAGAGCTGCAGTGCAAATCAGGTAAATGAAAACACATTTGGCAAATATGTTCTTGTTTAAGGTTGTCATAATGCTTAAAATTGGAGCAGCTTTACAGAGGTGAAAAAGTACTTTTCAGTACTGCTCCTCTCACCGACCTTCATCTGACAAGCTGTATGTTTATTGTAATGTTTGTTAAGTATTTTGGTTTTGCCTACTGTGATTTACAACCATAGATAGACAGAGAAATAGATAATTAAAAAATTGAAGCTGGTTGTCATACAAAAGCATTACTTAGTGTGTGAAAAAGTTATTTTTCTTTTCTCTCTGTTACAATAATGCTAAAACTTATAAATAGTATTTGTACACATATATAATTGTGCTTTATTTTGTATAACTTAGTTCAGGGTCTCAATGAGCAGTTCTTACTAACAAAGCTGGTAGTGATAGAAGCATTGTTTGTTGTGTTGTTTTGGATTGGTTTGCAAGATTATTTCTAAAAATCGTTTATTAGAATTCAGAACTGTATGATTAACTGTTAGAGTAAGATGCTGTGTTGTTTTAAAATTAATAATGCCCTTATCTTTAAAACTTAGATACTCAGATTGCAATCTTCCAAAGGTAATGGAATTTTTCTGTAGCAATCTCATAAATTTAATAAATTACTGGATCTGTTACGCCAAAAAAGTTGCATATGAGTATCCCTTCTCATGGGACTAGTCCTTTCTGTAAAATTTCTGAATCGGGAGAGTTAGTGAGATGAAGGCTCTAATTATTGCATTTCTAATTTTTTTTTTGAATTGAAACATAGGTGACTGGTATGTGCTCGGTAAGTATAGTTCCAGAGTAAATTTTTATTTTTAAGAGTCAGTGTAGAAAATTGTTTTTTTTCAGAGATGCTGTTTTCAAGGTCTTATAATTGCTTTTTCTCTCTTTTATGCACAACGGCTTGTTTACCTTTCAACAGTCTTTCACTTACGCTGTACAAGCAGCACTTTAAACTGGCATATTTTTCTATTTTTGTTCTTCTGTCATGGAAGAATGAAGCAAGCTAACATGGTAATAAATAAGTGAGACCTATTAACCTGCAAGTTAATAAACTTAACCTATGGTAATGTTCCCACTGTTCATATCTGAAAGGGGTTAATGTTTCTGTTGGACAGCAGAGATTATCTGAAAATGCTGTCTAGAAAAGGTCCTTTGACTCTACTTCATTGTCCTCTTTCATTGCATTCACAGTAATGTTGGTGGAAACATAATTTTTTGTTAAGCTCTTTAGTCTGTAAAAATGTGTGTGCGCTGAAAACTACCCGGGATGCTTGTTTATAGAATCTTAAGTCACGTTCAGTTAATAGTATTGTAATTACCAACAGTATTTTGGATGATTTTTCAATGTTCGCTTGAAAGATTATGCTTTGTAATCACAGCCAGATTATAGTTGGAGAATCCATATTGCTACATTGGCCAGTATAAATATAATCATTGAAGATAACATGCAAGCAGACTTGAATATATAGCTCATATTTAACAGAAATTATAATAAATTGCCTGTAATATAAGTGCCTTTCTCATGAAAACATGGCACTAGATCCATCGAAGGGTAAGAACTTAACACAGGTTAAATTTGGAGGGAAATGAGATACAGAATTAAAAGAAGGTGATTGAAACTTCAGTCCTCCTCTTTTCTTTTTCCTTCAGTGATTGCTTGTCCCTGCAGTCACCTGAATTTATTAGTTACTTTCCTATTTGAAGCAAAAGCCCTCTTGGGTACTCGCAAGTTTGCAGTTGATTCTGGCAACTGCAGTCCCATCTGAGCAGCTGGTTACCTGGGTGCCTTAAAGCTTGTTTGGGATTGGGGAAGTATGTGCTGTTTCCCAAATTTGTTTGAAGAACTTTGTCATGAGGAACTTTAATTAGTAAGTATGCTTAGATAATTTCTAACACACCAGTGATAATGGGCTTTCTCACAAGTTAAAGCATAGTAGGGGATAATGAGCCAGCCATATTCTATACAATAAGCATACAGCCACTTAGATAATTTGTCTGGAAAATGGGAGTTCTTGTTTCACTTCCATGTGCAGCTTGGTGTAGTTTAAAAGCACACCTCCAGCCTCCTGGAAGAGCGCGCACTGCCCAGTTGAATAGGTGCAAGTGTATCCAGCCACTTCTTAGAGTCATGTTCCCACTGGAAACTGTGTTGCTGACTGAGAAGATTTGGTTAACTTTTTGAAAGAAGAATTAGTTATTTTTACTTAAAGCAATTCTGGAGAGGAAGGGTAGGAAGGCGGAAAAGGGAGTGTGTGCTGTTTGTGTGTGGTAGCTTAGTGAAGAAGGAACAGGTTTCAAGTTTAAATTTTTTGTACCTCTGTCCATATAGTTGGTCAGTAGTCTAAAAGAATTTTTAAAATGTACTTTTAATAACATTTACAAGGAAAATATCATTTTTTCTAGATGTAGACAAAAATACTGTGAAAAATAGTACTCAGTCTACAAAAAGAAGCTCTACGGCTGAAGATGAAATTCCTAGGAAAAAATCAAAAAAGAACAAGAAACACAAAAGCAAGAAGAAGAAGAAAAAGAAGAAGAAAAGGAAGAAAGAGAAAAAGCATAAAAAGCAGCCAAAGGAGTCAAAGTTGAGTACACGTCATGGAGAACATGCAGACTTGCAGCCTGCTTCTCACTTGATGCCAGAGAAATCAAGCTCCAAATTGAGTGTACAGCAGGGAGGATTTGGAGATGCAGGTCTGGCTGTTCACGTGCAGCCAGAACAACTGTGCTTAAAAGCAAGTGAGGAGCTTGATAGACAAGCTTTAGGACTTGTTTCTCAGTCAAGAACTGATTCTCAGCAATCTACGGAAAATCTTGGAAGTGAGAAAGGGACTTTGTGTGCAACAAATCCTCCATTTAGTTTAGAAGGCAGCCAGTCTGATATCCAAGAAAATGCTAGTATAACTCAAACTCAAATTTGCACTAGAGAAGAACAAATTAAACAGTCTCATGAAAATATTTATCCTGTAGCTATTAATGCAAGTGAAAAGGGTGTTGTTGATACTGGAAACGATACTTCCTCTAGCATCCCATCTGGAGTTGCCAGTAAACCTGAGATTCAGAAAGATTCAGCAGCAACTCTAGCTTCAGAGGTTACAGAAGCACTAAAATGTTCCGAGGTTCTTCTGAAATCTAAAGGCACTGGGGAAGTAGCAGCTTTAGATACAGCGCTTGAGTCTGAGACCATGGAGGTGTTGAAATATTCAGAAGCATCTCTACAATCTGTGACACAGAGGGGAGCAAAAGAGTTAGAAGCAATTTCAGCACCTGTGTCTTGGGCAAGTGATGTGACAAGAATTCCTGAATCTGCAAATCAGGCAGATCTGAATACTGTGAAGGTGACTCACACATCTATGGCCATGGAAGAATTGAAAATTCCAGCAGCAACTGAAAAATCTCTCAATACGGGAAATGTGGAAAGATCTTTGGAATTACAGGGTGTGAGCAGAACTTTGGAGCCAGCCCTGAAGCCCTCAGTTATATCTGATAATTTGAGAGTGACACAGTGCAGCCCTGCAGAGGGTTCAAGCGTCTTGAAGGCAGATATATCTTTGCAACATCCTTTTAAAATACCTGCAGCAACTGCTATGACCCAGGTGGAAATACAAAGTGCCAAAATACATCTGGGACCAGGAGCTGTTACAGAAGTGAAGGATATTGAACCAGCTAGAAGCTCCACGCATATGGAAAATATGAAAGCTTTGGAAGAATCTCTGCAGCCGATTGCTGTAGTAAAGCCCAAAACTTTGGAAACAGTCACGGAACTTGTGGGTGTTAGAGCAAAAGATGTCGGAGTGGCTCAAGAATCTCTGCAAGTTGAAGTAGTCAAAGGCACAGAAGGTACCACTGATCCTGCAACAGTGCTGAATGCACCAGGAGTGTTCCTACAATCTAAAGTCTTGACAGAAACAAAAAGTGTGGGTAGAACCCAGGAATCTGCACTTCCAGCAGAATTGGCAGATTTGAATGTGGTTGCAGAGGCAAAAGGTTTAAGAGCAGCTTCAGAACCCGTAGCGGTTGTGCAGACCTTCGTTCCCCGAACAACTCCAGAAATCCAGATGACGGGGGATTTTAAAGCTTCACAAGCAACCACAGAAGCTGCAGCACTAACAGGAGTAAAAGGTCAAGAAACAAGTCAAGCTACTCTGCAACTGGAAAATACTAATGCTTCAAAAATTTCAGAATCTACTCTCAAGCCTGTAGCTGTAACAGAAGCAAAAGATTCAGAAGGTACTTCATTACTGAGACAACCAGAGATGCTGAGAGAATCGAGATCAGAGAGTGAATCAAATGCGAGAGGTTTCGAAGCAACTCCCCCATCTTTGCAGAAAGAAGACTTGAAAGGTCCAGGAGGAGCCCTAAGACCAACAGCTGTGGTGGAAGCAAAAACTTTGCAAACAGCTTCCCTGTCTTTGCAAATGGAAGGTGTGAAAACTTCAGAAGAAACAGTGCTTTCTGGGACTGTGGCAACACTAGATCCAGCAGTGGTGTCAAAAGGTTCAGAAATAAATCTAGGTAGTATGGCAGGAGTAGAATCAGGCTCAGATGCCAGTCTCCTAGCTGCAAAAGTCGGATCTGTGAGACCAGTGAGAAGTTTGGAAACAACTATAGGATCTGTAGCAGAGACAGAAAGGAAAGATTCAGAGGCAGACCTTGACGGAGCCAAGACAGAGATGAAGACATCTTCACCACACCTGCCCATGAAAGGCATGAGAGATTTAGGAGATCCAGTGTCCATAGGTGTGGCAAAGGTACAAGCTTTGGAAGCAGTCTTGCAGCCTGGAACACTTGCAGTGGCAAGGGGCTTAGGAGAAAATGTGTGTTCTGAAGCCAAAATGGGTAGCAAAGTCTTAGAAACAAGTCCAGGATTTCTTGCCATGGGAGAAAGATCAAAAAGGACTCCTGAATCTGTGGTTGCATGTGTAAGCATGGAACCATCTAGAGCGTCTGAGGCACTAGCAGGAATAATGCATTTGAAAAGCACAGCAGAGAGAGAACCAAAACGTGCAGAAACAGTTGCAGAACCTCTTGGTGCAAGCAAAACAGAGAGTTCCATCATTTCACAGTCTGAGGTCATGACATATACAAGAACCTCACAAACTGAGGTGGTAGGGGAGACAAAGGATTCTGAACTAGCTACCAGTTCTGCCACTGTAGAAGTGAGAGGTTTCGCCAGCTTGTCGGAAGTTGAGGCAGTTGCAGAGGTAAAAGATGTGGAAGCAATATCAAAAACTTCACCCTTAACAGAGATGAAAAATTTGGAAATGGTTGTGGGATCTGAAACAAAAACGCTAATGCAAGGCTTGGGAAGGACATTGGCATCTGAGGTGGCTAGAGAAATTAGGCATTCTGAAATTGCTCCAGAAGATCCAAACAAAGCAAATGCAAGGAGCAAAGAAGCAATACTAGAACCTGTGCAAACTTTAGAAACAAGTTCAAAATCTGTCCAGGAACAAATAGTAGGTCATTCAGAAGCAGTATTAGAGTCTTTGCCTAGAGTGGAAGAAAAAACTATGGCATCAGAAATAGTGACAGAAGTGAGGAACTTGAGAGGAACTTTGGAATCTAAGATTTTGACAGATGTGAGAACTCAGGGACCTACTGTAGAATATATAATTGCAACAAGGAGGACAAGCACAAAAAAAAATGAGCCCTTGCTTATCAATATAAAAGATTTGGAAGAAGCTTCAGAAACAGAGAAAGCAATGAAAGCAAAATATTTGGAGCCAGCATCAGAAGCTAAAGAAGTGAGGTTGTTGGAAAGTATGGAAGAGTCTGCAACAGTAGAGGTGAAAGGTTCTGAAACAGTCAAAGAGCCTGAGGTACGCATGGATATCCAAGGTTTGGAAATTTCCCAAAAGTCTGGAGATGTGGGGGCGATGGATGTTTTGGAGGATGCTTCAGAAGCTGTTCCAGAATCTTTGCACTCTGAAAAGCAAGAACATCTGCAAGCAGTTCTAGAAGCAAAACCTGCTGCAGAGTGGAAGAGTACGGAAGAGGCTCCAGAAGTCTTGAGTGCTGCTGAAATGAAATCTTCTGAAGCAGTTCCAAAACCAGGGGACATGAGAGATCTGGAAACAACGGTAGAATGTGAAGTAGCAGCAGAAGTACAATATGCAGAAGAGGTGCAGGGTCAACAAATGGATGATGCGAGCGTTCCAGGTCAAGATCAGGAATGCGAGATACTGGTTGAGAAGAAAGATGCAGAGCAAACTCAAACATCTGAGCCTTTAATAGCAGGAACAGTTTTTAGTCCTTCACATGCAGCAGATGAAAAAGAGTCAGCAGGGGCTCCTGAATCTGAAATAATTGGAGACACAAAACAGTTTGAAGCAGCTCAAGCTCATGTGGCAGAAACAAAAGATTTGGAAACAGCTCCTCTTCCCGAGACTGTTGTAGAGCTGAAAGATGCAGAAGCAGCTGTGGGGTTGGGGGTGGAGACAAAAGATTCGGAAGCAGCTCCAGTACCTGAGACTGCTACAGAAGCAGTTCCAGTACTTGTGGCAGAGGAAAGCCAGTCAGAAGTCATTCCGCAGACTGAGGCTGCCAAAGAAGCAACTCCAGAACAGGAGTCAGAGAAAAGAGATTCAGAAACATCCGATGTGCAACCTGATGTGGCAGCACGAATGAGGGAGACTCTGATGAGACTTGAAAAAGTTATTGAAAAAAGTAGCCATAGAAGCAGCGATAAAAAACATGATGCAAAGAAACAAAAAAGGAGTCGTTCCAAGTCTCAGTCCCGGTCTAGGAAGCGGAAGAAAAAATCAAGGTCACGTTCTACTTCCAGGCGTTTGACCTCTAAAAGAGCACGTTCTAGGAGCAGAAACTATTCAGATTCCAGAAAAAAGCATTCCAAATCTAGATCCCGATCTGTGGAGAAGAGAGAGAGAAGAGTGTCTTCCCGGAGGTCCAGGCGCAGACGTTCCAGGTCGTCTGACCGTTACAGGTCTAAATCCAGATCAGCAGAAAAGAGAGGGAGCAGGTTGTCCTCTGGGAGGTCCAGACGTAGACGTTCCAGGTCTTCTGACCACTACAGGTCTAAATCCAGATCGGTGGAAAAGCGACTGTCCTCCCGAAGGTCCAGACGTAGACGTTCGAGGTCTTCTGACCGCTACAGGTCTAAGTCCAGGTCAGTGGAAAAGCGACTGTCCTCCCGAAGGTCCGGGCGCAGACGTTCCAGGTCATCTGACCACTATAGGTCTAAATCACGGTCAGTGGAAAAGAGGTTGTCCTCCTGGAGATCCCGCCGCAGACATTCCAGGTCCTCTGACCGTTCTAAATCTAGATCAAGGTCTTCAGAAAAGAGAGGGGGCAAAGAGTACTCATGGAGGTTCAGACATAGAGGGTCTGGTTCCTCTGATCGTTCGAAATCTAGGTCAAGATCTGTTGAGAAGAGAGGTCGAAAGGCATCTCTGCGGAGGTCTAAACGTCAGCGCTCGAAGTCCTCTGACCGTTACAAGTCTAGATCCAGATCAGTAGAAAAAAGAGATCGAAAGCAATCATCACGGAAATCTAAACGTCAGCGCTCAAAGTCCTCTGACCGTTATAAGTCTAGATCCAAATCAGTGGAAAAAAAGAAGGAGTCCTCAAGAAAATCTAAACGTCGCCGCTCAAAGTCTTCTGAACGTTACAAGTCTAGGTCTAGGTCTGTTGAAAAAAAGCGTAAGGAATCTTCAAAAAAATCCAAACGGAAGCGTTCCAAGTCCTCTGATAGTGTTAAGTCAAGGTCCAAATCTATAGAAAAAAGAGAGAGTAAGTTATCCTCAGTAAAGTGCAGTAGCAAGCACGTGGAGTCTTCTGAACTTCAGGAGTCAACCAAATCTCTTGAAAAAGTAGGTGCTCCTGAACCTTCTTTTCCAAGTGAAGACAGCTCCTCAAAATCATCTAATGGTCCTACGTCAGTAGCTTTGTCTGTTGAAAGAATAAATGGCCCAGAGCTGCCGCCAGCATCTGAAAGTGGATTTTCCAAAACTTTTGATAGCCTTGAGGAAAGCTCCTCATCTGTTGAAAAAACAGCGGGTTTGCAGCCTTCTGTGATGTCTGAATTTGACAGCTCGAAAACCCCAGATGACCAGGTATTGACATCCATTCCTGTGGAAAAAACACAGGTTTCAGAGCTTTCTGTGACATCTGAAAATGGATCAGCTGAAAAAGCAGTGGCTTTGGAGTCTTCATCACTAGCTGAGCTTACATACTCCACATCCAAGTCAAGATCCTCATCCGTTGAAAAAAGGGGAGATCCAGAAACTTCTTCGGTAACAGAATTTCAGCTCTCCACATCCCATGAAGATGAGTCAAGATCTGCCTCTCTCAAAGAAATAGAGGGTCCAGAGCCTCTCCGGACACTTGAGAGTGGATGCTCTGTGTCTTCTGATGATTACAAGACAATCTCCTCGTCCTCTGGAAAAATGGAGGTCCAGGGGTCTTCTCTGATGTCTGAAAGTGTGCTCTCTGACTTATCTGATGGCCATGAATTGAGACATATCCCCATTGAAGAAACAGAGCATCAGAACTTTTTGCAGGTACCTGAGAGTGAATCTTCCAACTTGGTTGACAGCCCTGAGTCAAGGTCACTATCTTTTGAAACAGTAGAAGCTCAAAAATCTTTTCTAGCACCTGAAGTTACATGCTCTGTGTTCCCTGATGTCTGTGAGTCAACCTCCTTGCCTATTGAAAAGGGACAGATGCAGGAGCCTTCTCTGGCTTCTAATAGTGGATGCTTCAAATCTCCTGATGGACATGAATCAGGATCCAGCTTTGCTGCACAAAGAGAGGAGCTTCCGTTGATATCTGCAGGGGGGTCCTTCAAGTCACCTGATGGAAATGAACAAAGGTCTTTATCTGTTGAAAAAAAGGCTTCAGATGTTTCACTGACATCTGAGTGTGGTCCTGTTGAGGTCTCGGATGACGTAGTTTCAATGTCATCTCTTGAAAAACTGCGGGAAGTTGTACTTGCAACTATAGGACAAAGCTGCAAGTCTTCTAAAGTTCATGAGTCCAGATCATCTGTTGACAAAGATTTAGATGGTCCGACACTTTCACAAGTACTTGAAATTGACTGCTCTGAATCTTCTGAAATGCATGAATCGAGATACTTGCCTGCTGGAAAAATAGAGGGTACAGGATCTTTCTTGGTGTCTAAAAGTGGAATTCCTGTGTGCCATGATGGCCATAAATCAAAACACAATTACTTTGAGAAAACAGAAGGTGCAGAACTATCCTTGGCATCTGAACTTAGGTGTTCTGTCTTCCCTGAAGGCTATGAATTGACATCCACTGCAGTTGAAAAAACGGAGATACAGAAGCCTCCTCTCCCATTGGAAAGTGGGTTCTCAGAGTCTGCTGATGTTTGTGAATCAGTAAGCACACCTACTGAAAAACTGCAGGCCCCAGAGTCTTCTCTGACATCTGAAGGTGGGCTTTTCCTGTTACCTGATAGTCATGATTTGAGACCTATCCCTGCTGAAAAAGTAGTGGTGCAGAAGTCATCTGAACTGAAATGCATTGCATCCCCTGATGGCCAGAAGTTGAGACCTGCCTATGATGAAGAAATACAGGTGCAGGAGGCACCTCTGATACTGGAAAGCAGATGTTCCGTTTCCTCTGATGGTCATGAGTTGACATCCACCCCTTTTGAAAAAGTTGAGGTAGAGGAGCCTTCTCAAATGTCTGAAAATGAGTACACAATAGGCCTTGATGGCCCAGAGTTGACATCAACCCCTGCTGAAAAAACAGAGATGCGTGAACTTTATCGGATGTCTGAAGAAAGATGTTCAGTGTCCATTGAGAGCCAGGAGTTGCAGTCACCCCCTGTTGGAAATGTAGAAGTGCAAGAGCCTGCTCTGACGTCTGAAAATGAATATACTGTATCTTGGGAGGGCCAGGAGTTGAGATCTAGCTCTCCTGAAAAGGAAGGGATGCAGGAGGCTTCTGTAGCACCTGACAATGAATATACTGTGTGTTCTGAAGATCATGAATTGCCATCTTGCCTTGCTGAAAAAACGCAGGTACAGGAGTGTTCTCTGCTGTCTGAAAATGAATATGTTGTATCTCCTGAGGGCCAGGAGATGACAGCCAGCCCTGTTGAAAAAGAGGTGCAGGAGCCTTCTCTGACATCTGACAGTGAATATACCATCTTCCCTGAAGGCCAAGGATTACAGTCTACCCTTGCTGAAAAAACAGTGGTGCAGGAGCCGTCACTGATACCAGACAGTGAATATGCTGCATCCCCTAAAGGGCAGGAGTTGCTGTCTGCTCTTACTGAAAAAACAGAGGTGCAGGAGTGTTCTTTGCTGTCTGAAAATGAGTACGATGTATCCCCTGAAGGCCATGATTTGAGATCCAGTCCTGTTGAAAAAGAAGAAATGGAGGAGCCTTCTGAAACATCTGAAAGTGAAAGTTCAATGTCCACTGATAGCCAGGAGTTGCAGTCTACCGCTGTTGGAAAAACAGAGGTGCAGGAGTTGTCTTTGATGTCTGAAGGTGAATGTGCCCTGTCCCCTGAAGGTCAGGAGCTGCAGTTTAGCCCTGCTGAAAAAGCAGAGGCTAAGGAACCTTCCCTAACATCTGAAAATGAACATGCTCTGTCCCCTGATGAGTATGAATCAAGATTGACCCATGCTGAGAAAACAGAGGATATGGATTCTTCTTTGACATCTGAAAATGACCAAATTTTGTCTTTCGAGAGCCAGGAGGTAAGGTTCACCCCTGTTCAAAAAGCAGATGTACGGGAGCTTTCTCCAACACCTGAAAATGAACATGCAGCATCCCCTGATAGCCAGAAGTTGAGATTCTCCACCATTGGAAAAGTAGGCGATCTTGAACCTTTGACACTAAATGATAGAGCCTCCATGTCCCCTGATGACAGTGACTTGAAATCCATCCCCGTTGAAAAAACGGATGATGCAATGCCTTCTCTAATGCCTGAAAGTGGGTGCTCCATGTCTCCTGATGGCTACAGTGTGAAATCTGGCCCTGGTGAAGAAACAGGGGATCTAGAGCCCTCTTTGATATCTGAACGTAGACATTCTGTATCCTCATATCAGGAAGGTCGTGAGCTGAAATCTCCCATGGAGGAAGAGGGTCTAGAGTCCTCTTTGACTTCTGAACATAGACGATCTGTGTCCCCTGAGGGCCATGACCAGAAATC
>VZTV01052720.1:0-10415 GCA_013400875.1 Anhinga rufa
GATGTCAAGAGACGAAAAAAGGAGAGAAATGGCTCGCAGGAGTTTATCCCCCTGCCCCTGTACTTTCACACCTCCTCCACCAACACTGGGACTACGTCCGTTGCCTAGCCCTCCTCTGCCTTGCCTTGCTTTGCCTTTTCTACCCAACATGACATAATCTTGCCATTCCTGACCATCCCTTCCCTTGCATTTCTGACCCCCAGTTTCCTTCCCTTGCCCTTCCTGCAACTCCGCTGCCTCACTCACCCATGCTCCACCTTGAATTCCCTGCCGCTTTTCCCCTAGCCTTAGGCTAGTCCTCCTCTAATTCTTCTTCCCTTGTCTACCTCACATTGTCCTTCTTGCCTTGCAAAGCCAGCCCTTGGACATGCCTTGCCCTGCTAGCCCTCCCTTGCCTTGCCTTGCCTTGCCTTGCCTTGCCTTGCGGGTCCAACTTCCTGCCTAGACCTGCCTGCTACTTTCTTGCCTTTCTGTGCCTTGCTTTGCCTTGCCTTGCCTTGCCAGGCTTATCCCTCTTCTAACTTGTCGTGTCTTGCCTACCCCAATCTTGCAATGCCTTACAGAGCGCTGCATGTATTTCCCTTGCCTTTCCTCCCACTCCATACCCCTTGCATGGTCTTACCATCCTCCACCGTCTTGTCCTAACATGGCAAAGGTGGGAGGATCTCTCTTAAATGAAACCTGCAAGGAACTACGGCTCTGGCTGGATTTGGGCTTCCACGCAACGCCTCTAAACTGGCCTTGAGACTCTGGGTTTCCAGGTTTTCCTTCCAGTGGAAAAGAGCCGTCATTCGCAGGCAGTGGGCTGAGCACAAAATTGGGATTCTGCCTCCTGAAATTGCAAACCTTGGAGGATTTCTCCTTCAAGAAAGCTGCTAGGAGCTACTGCTCTGGCTGGCCTTGGACTCTTGGACGTCGCCTCTGAACCGGCCTAGAAAGAGTGGGTTTCTTGATTGTCCTTCCTCTGAAAAAGAACCATCATTCACAGCCAGCTGCATTGGGCAGCACCTGGTAGTCCGCCTCCTAATATTGCCGGTGTTGAAAGGTTTCTCCCAGACGAAAGCTGCCATGATCTATGGCTCTGGCTGCCCTTGGACCCGCACACAACACCACTGACCTAGCCTTGAGAGACTGGGTCTCCAGGTTTTTCTTCCTTTTGGAATGTGCCATGGCTCGAAGTGAGGATGAAGGAGCAGAAAATCAGCTCTTTTGAGAGCCGGGACTCAAGTTTTCAACTTGGCCCTGCGCCTCGCGTGCTTTCCAGTCGGGCGAGGTGCGTGTCTTTCATTTGTAAGCCGACAGCGCCATCGTGTGGTTGTTTGTAGGAGCGCTCCCAACGGGCAGGCAAAAGCCGAGGGCTCTTCTGTGCCGGCCGCACTCGTGTGGGAGCAGAGAGGGTAGGAGCTCCGTGCTCGACCCTGGCTCTTCGAGACTGAAAGAATGTCATCCTGCCTAGAGCTGCGAAGGAAGACGAGTCGTCTCCTTGTTGGCTGTGCAGTTTAGAGGCTGCCAAGGAAAAGAGAATTCCAGGACGTCCTCTTTCTTCTAGAACCGTTTCTGTGGGTCTAGCAGCTATGGGCGGTCGAATAGTTCCACTCTCGCAGGTGCTTTGCTAATTTCCAGCAATTTCTCCCATCAAAAAGACTCCAGAATGAAAAGCCAGTGCTGGTCTGCACCTTCCCCCCTTGCTGCACGTGTGAGCCATACCAAAGGCTCTTTTGCACTGTGATGTCCTTCCATTCTCAGCATCTTGTGCCGTAACAGTTTTGGAATGTCGGAGTGGAAAGCGAAGTGGCGTTGTTTCCACCTAGGGCTCGGATAGGAATAGGGACCAACACAGGGAGCTGTCGCCGACCTTCCCCTTTACGATGGACAGCTGCAATCGGGCAGGTCATCCGGCGGCAGTACGGCTCCCCTTGCAGCCCCGTGTGCACTGTGCACACAAGCACGGTGATTCGCAGGTTCCGTCTCAGCCTTAGGAAGCATCAGCGCCTTTTCATTAGCCCGGAGTCCGAAGTGTTCACCTAGTTCTCGCACAGAACTGTGTGGCGGCACAGAAGCAGTCCAGCGCCCTGCTGCTGTCGAAACACGCCGGTGCCTTGCGCTTTCCTTCTCGGTTCTGCCTACCATCGGCTTCTGTCTCTCTTGCAGACTCAATTTAAGCGGGAAAGTTTCCGCCTCTATGTCTCGCATTGAGGAGAGCAGTGCCAGGGCAAGAGACTTCCTCCGACCCTGCCTCTTCTGTGTGGAAACTTGGATTTGCACCACAAGCAAGAGGGAGTTTCCTTTCCCACAACCTGCAAACTGTCGTCAGATTCTGGTGCTCTGCGCATTCCTCCTCAGCGGGAAGGACCTCAGAGCCTCACAATGACCAAAGCTCCGGATACACCTCTGGCACGGAAAAATGTGCCAGGACGAAAGTCTTATTTTCTCGCTTGCCCCTTGTCATGGCCAGTCTGCGGTGCTTTATTGAAAGTCTAGGACATAGAAAGAGTAACCAAGAAACAGCTTTTCTCCTGCCACCTGTCTCTGAGCTACAGCTCGATGGTAATTCTGGACTTGGCGAAAGAGAAAGAGGAGGAATGCATATGGAGCTGAGGAGAAAACTCGGTGTGCACAGTACACACGCTGCAAAGAGCACCCCGCGGCTCGGGTGCACTTTCCAGGCGGCAAAAAGCCGCGACTGCCACTTGAATGCGGTCCGAAAGCAAGTGAGCAAATGTAAGGGGGAAAGTCAGCCAAAGCTTCTTCTACCGGCACATTTTCCGAGGCGAGCCCTAGCTGGAAGCGATTCCGTTTGGCTTGAGACTCTGCGCGACTGAATGTGCTGTGATTGTTGAGAAGTAAACTGCAGGACAGCAGCGTGTTCGCTGTGCTTTGTAGGCTGCAAGGGGAAGATGGAAAGCAGCGTTACGATTCTGTTCTTAGTCCTTTCCTGTGGCAGCAGCTGCTGGATGTTTCGGTTCTACGGGTTAGGCTCGGTGAGAGCACAAAGGGTGAGAGTACACGGAGCTGAGAAAGAAGGTGCATAACCGCCGTGTGAGTTGTGTGTTGAAGGAATGGTGCCGCGACGAAGACGTGCCGAGCAAGTGCTTCTCTTCTGGCACAGCTTTGTGTACGAAACGACATGGGCGCGTCGGTCTCTGCAAAATCAAAACAGTGCGTGAGCTTCCCTGGAGCTGAACGGCACATGGCAGAGCAGCAGCTTGCGATTGCACGATTGAAAGAAAGAAGGTGAGAGTACCTTTCTCTGGAAGGAAAGCTCATAGCGCCGGTCTGCCTGGTGTTGTTGCAAGTCTTCAGCGTGAGTGTTGAAGCTGGTACGTGCCTTTGCTGCTACTTCTCCTGCTCAGTTTGCGGAGCTGGGCTCAGCGAGAGATGCGTGCAGCTGAAAAAAAGAAGCATCACCAAATGGGTCTTGTGCAGTGTAAGGCTCCACAGAAAGAGTGATGCCCAGCACAGCCTTTTGTTCGAGGACGTTCAGTTTCAGGCAGCGGCTGCTGAAGCATCCAGACGAGATGGAAAGCATAAAGACTCCGCCTGCCGCTGTGACGATGACAAATGTCACTTTGTCTTTGATAGCCTTGGTTAGCAAGACTATCAGGGGGCAAGTTGCATGCCTGTGCCGGGAAAGAAAGAGTTGCTGGATAATCCCTTCTCCTGGCAGCTTTCCAACTACACGGTACAGCATCAGTCTAGGCGCACTTCTTCTCAGCTCTTTGCAGCGTCCCTTTCGAAGTCCAGGGACAGAACTGCAGAAGCGCAGCAAGTAGCTCGTGCACAATCAGTGTCAGCCGAGAATGCTCTTGCTGCCTCCACGGGTAACTCGCAGCCGGTGAACTCCATCACACAAGCAGGAGATATTAATCTACCTTTCAGCGTTGCAGAGTCAGAAGAGGCTCTTGCTAGGTATGTCTTTCTCGCGACGGCCTTCCAACCTGTGCCAGGAGAGAAAGTAGTTCCTGAAGGAGTCTTTCAGTCCCCAAGCCTTTCAACAAATCGCCACAAGCTGGGCGACGAGAAGAAAATGTTTTCGTCCTGCCACATTTCTTCTGTGCGAGAGGTCTATCCGGAGCTTTGGTCGTGACGAGGCTGTAAGGTGCCTGATGATCCTTGCCGCTGAGAAGGAACGTGCAGTACACCGTGATCTGACGGCACTTTGCAAGGAGGGAGGACCGCCACTTGCTTGTGTTGCAAATACAAGTCTCCACACATGAGACGCAAGTTCGGAGCAAGTTGCTTGTCCTGGCACTGTTCTCCGTGCGAGACATAGTCGAAAACTTTTCCCTTCGTATCCGCTCTGCACTACCGATATCTGGTGAATGTACGGAGAACTGTGAAGGAAAGAGCACAGCACCGGCATGTTCGACAGAAGCAGTGCGCTGGACTGCTTCTGTTACCGGCACGCTGTTCTCTGCCACAAGTACACGGCCAGTTCGCACTCCGGCGGAATGAAACCGCGAAGGCGGAGAGTGAAGCAGCAGAGCCCCGTGCTCGTATGCTCAGCGTCTATCGGCAAGAGGAGCGTGGCTGCCACTCGCTCGCCTGCCGAATTCAAGCTCTCGGTCATAAGGGGGAACGCCAAGGGAAGCTACCCGTGCTGGTGCCTATTCCTCCTCTCCGAGCCCTCGTGGCAGCCATTCCTTTTAGCTTGAGACTCCGAGATACAGAGAACATGCTGGTAGGGGAAGCTGTGAAGCAAATGCGGACAGCACCGGCGAGACGGCTGTGTCTTTCGTGTGGCGAGGGGAACATGTAGACAAGAGTCCCTGGCTTTTCCTTCGAGAGCCTTCTTTATGGCAGAAGCTGCTGGACTTTGCAAAGGGACCTGCGAGAGTGGCAAATTATGACGGCACGTAGATGTGAGAAGGAAGGTGCGTAGTCCCGGGACGCTGTGCTCAGCAGTTGAAAGGCTGCGAGGAGAAGGAACGCCTTCTGTCCGGACGCTTCTTTCTCGGTGAGCTAGAGCTGCTCGGGCTCTGAGACACTGAAGCGCTGGGAAAGCGATTGCACTAGGAGTATCAGTTTCCACAGCAAAGAGGGAAGGTCAGCGAATGCTTTCTGTGCTGGCACCTCTCGCAGTCCGAACTGCAGCAGGAAACTCTTCGCTTTAACGCTGGCCTCTGCCACCTGGAGAGAGCGTGATGCTATAGCTAGAGTTGAGAAGGAAAGTGCCAATCTCGAGCGTGTTTGCTCTAGTTTACAGACGGCAAGGGGAAGATGAAGGTCAGCGCTGGCTTTTTGTTCGAGGACCGTTTCTTTGGGAGCACTTGCCGGACTTTGTTCTGGAGGTGTTTGATATCTGCGAGAGTGAGAGAGTAGGGTGGGACCTAGAGCTTGAGGGAGAGTGCATGTCTCCAGGGAGTTGGATGCACTTCAATGGCTGCGAGTTCCATGTTGAGGCAGCAAGAGCGTTCTCAGGTGAATAAGCTTTTTACTGGATTTGTGCAATTTTGTCCCTGGGCTTCGGATGTGACTGTACAAATAGCTGAGAAGGAAGAGGCGTAGAACGACTCTGTGTGTGAGTGTGTAGCTGAAAAGCTGTCAGGAGAAGGGCTCCACCAGCAACTGTTTCTTTCCTGGCACGGGAATTCTTCCCGCCCCATGATTGTGGTGCTAAATAAGGCTTTCGCATGGAAAGTGAAGTCTCTTCGGAGGGGCATGTTGAATCTCGCCTAGAGACCTTCAGCATCTGAAACAAAAGAGGCAATGCTGGCTATCGCTTATCTATTATGCAGCTTCAAGCTGCACAACGCATATTTGGATTATGCTGCTTTTTTCCTGCTACATGCGCCTGGAGGTTTTTTGCTTTCTCCCTGAGCCCAGCGTCTGAATGTTCCTCAGGAAACAACAGATTGCCTCTCACAGTCACTTCGAAGGACAGCAACACCATGCGAACAGGGGCTAGGAGATTCCCTTTCGAACTCAACGTACTACCACCTTCTTTCTTTCGATCGTGCAGAGCTCCCGAACCTAAACTAACTCTAATGAGTGGAAATCTTGCACACAAGAGGTGTCCGTTAAGCAAGATGTTTCTTTCTCCACATTTAACTCGCATCCTGTGAAAAGCAGCTCACACCCTGCAGTGACGCACTTTCCTGCTCAGCTCCATGCCACATCGCATGCCTTCACTCTTGCAGAGCCCAGCTTCCAAGCTGACGATGGCCAGCTCCTAGAACAAAAAGCAAGCCCTGGCCTTCCCCTTCCCCTTGCAGCTTAGAAAATGCAGCACATACAGCTCTGTGTGCTCAGCTCGATGGACCCTCATGCACTTTCAGTCTCACGGGGTCCTCTTACAGAACTAGAATCATTCAGCAGCTAGTCCCACAGGAAAGGCTCTAGAAGAAGGAGGCCACGCTAGAATTCCCTTTTCTTTGACAGCCTATAAACTGCACAGCCAACAGGGAAAGCAGTCGCCTTGCTTCCCAGCTCTAGGCAGCACCACGTTCTTTCCGTGTCGAGGAGCCAGCATCCACGACGGAGCTCCCACCCTCGCTGCTTCCGCACGAATGCGGCCGGCACAGAAAAGCCCTCGGCTTTTGCCTGCCCGTTGGGAGCGCTCCTACAAACAACCACACGATGGCGCTGTCGACTCACAAATGAAAGGCACGCCCCTCCCCCCCAGCTCGGAAGCACCCCCAGCGCAGTGGCAAGTTGAAAAGCTGCCCGCTCTCCAACTGGCTCAGCACAAAAAGATTTCGCTGGCCTTCCCATTGCAAGCACAAACTCTCACTTGCAGCACACTCAAAGCGCAACACAAAGTCCTTTGCGCTAAAAGAAATGTTTTTGCACTCACAGCGTCCGGCTACTCACTTGCAAAGATCCGGCCAAAACATAGCTCCCAAAAGCGCCAGCTAGGAAAGCTGTCGCTGCCTCCAACTTCGAGTGCACCCATGGAAGTAGCAGCACACGGGCTGGTATGTGCACTTTCCTTCTCTGCTCTAGCGACCACCCTAATCCTTCAGTGCCCCGGAGTCAGGACCCAAAGCGAGTGGCACCACGGACTGCTGAAACCCGAAAGGTACTAAAGGGCCAAAAGCTCACAAGCATTTGGATTTGCAGTGCCACTGGAAGAGCTGAAAAGCTCGGGCCAATAGAAGTGCCTCTTAGGAAAAGCCGTGACATTGAACTAAGAGCAGCCCAGATGCGTCTCCAAAATGAGGCAAAATGCCGAGGTGTGAGGTCTGCTAGAGAGAGCTCTCCAAGAGCTCTGCTAGAGGTCTGCTCTCACACACACGTATTAACTGGCAGTTTAGTGTTGCAGTGGCAACAGGGGGGTGTCTGTGTGTGGTTGAGAGTGGCGCACCGGTTAGAGCTTGTGCATTAGTAACACCGAGAGGTTGTGAGTTCAAATGCTGCAACCTGAAACTTAGATTGGTTGGGTTTTCTGGGTTTTTTTACCCTCTTTTTCTTTTCTTCTTCTTTAGTTTTTCCTTTCTTTTCTGTCTGAAATGGGGTGTGAGCTGTCGAGAGACAATCAAATTCCAAAGAATTGCCACTTACTTGAGTTCAGGCCAGAAAAGATAAATACACAGAGACACACACACACACACACACACGTATTAACTGAAAAAAGTAGTTAAAGCCCAGTTTTCTCAGCTAAAGTTCACCCTTTTCTGTAGCTCACAATGAATCAGACACAGAAGGCACCTTTTGGAAGGTTTACAGACAAAAACATATTTGTAACTAATGTTTTGGCCTAATCTGTGCTTCTGACTTTCTCCAGCAGCACAGGCCTAGCTTTTGTATTTAGCAGTTCCTGAGCCTGCAGGGTCTGGTTTGCTTGGAGTTTGTTCCCTTGCGTATAGGGAATTATTCGCCTTGGGGGCTGAGCTGAAAGAAGCTGCTGAGGTGCTATTGATGGTGAAGGGTCCGGTTTTAGGAGGCCTTTACAGCTGAGCCTGAGTTTAATTAAACATCTAAAACAAAATCCTGCCTTGGCCAAGCAGTGAGTTCCTCGACAGTGGAACTCCAGCTCATGAGGTGACAGGTCTGGAGCAGCAGGACCGGCTGAGGGAATAACAATCATTTATCCCAGGTACAGTAAAACTTCAGGGACAGAGACAAGAACGCCAAGTTATTGAGGAAAATGGAGCCACAATCAGCATTGAAACAGGAATGCAAAGTTTCCTGTAGTCCCATTGTAGACTGGCAACACCTTCACAATGTCTCAGCAATGGTATCTCAAGAAACTTTGCTTTCTGAGAGCAAAACCAACAAAAATGACCAATTATTCACTGAAGCAGACAGCCCTACCAACAGGTAGTTTCCCTCTCAACACAGCAAATGCTGCTTGAAAGACAAAGATTTTCTGCAGTGCAATACAAAAAGTATTTATTATGACAACATTTACAATGTTACATAGCCGAGAAGCTGTTAAACACAGTAGAAGACCCCACCTGTATTTCAAATGCTTTCCTGGTTGATTTTAACAAAAACAGATCACGATGCATTCTGTTCCTCTACCCCAGAAGAGTCACAGAAATGCGCGAAGGGCTCTGAGATAATCTGTGAAGAGTTAGCTCTTCATGGTCTTCAGAGAACACTTATTCACCTGTTCTGCTCAAGAAAATAGCCACCAATTAGGCAGACCGCTGAAGAATCCTAGGCTGGCTTGGAAGGGACCTTTCAGAGGTCACCCAGTCCCAACCCCTGCCATGGACAGGGACACCTTCCACTATCCCAGGTTGCTCCAAGCCCCATCCAAGCTGGCCTTGAACACTTCCAGGGATGGGGCAGCCACAGCTTCTCTGGACCACCTGTGCCAGGGCCTCAGCACCCTCACAGGGAAGAATTTCTTCCCAAGATCCCACCTAACCCTGCCCTCTGGCAGTGTAAAGCTACTCCTCCTTGTCCTGTCACTCCAGGCCCTCGTCCAAAGTCCCTCTCCAGCTCTCCTGGAGCCCCTCTAGGCACTGGAAGGGGCTTTAAGGCCTTCCCAAAGCCTTCTCTTCTCCAGGCTGAACAACCCCGGCTCTTCCAGCCTGGCTCCAGAGCAGAGGCGCTCAAGCCTTTAGACCGTTCTCCTGGCCTTGCACTTGGCCTTGTTGAGCTTCAGCAGGTTCCCCTGGGCCCTGAGTATCTCTGAAACCACTCAAGTATCAGAATAGCACAGTTTTCTGTGATTTTTTTGGCAATAATTCAAACAAGGAGTATGAACTAACAGTGTTCACTGTTCTCACAGTATGAGAGCAAACATGCTGTGTCTTTTTTATCTGCCGAGACTGGAAGGCAGAGGGGTTGGATTCCCTTTCCTGTTGGCTTGTCCAGAGGAAAGGAGGACATTGTCCTGTGCAGCGAATGAAGCACTTCCTCATATTTTGCTCTCCTCTGCTGCCCTTGCTTAGTCAGGGGCTGAGGGATGAGCCTGTTGGCTCACCTGTCCGGAACACCTCCACATTCACTGCTCGGGGTTTTGGGAGGCCTCTGCTCTCAGAAGACTCTGCAGCGCAGATTTACCGATGCCCCCATAGGCCTCGGAGCAGCTGGCCATCCATGCCCTCGGATCACCCGCAGCTCCCACGTTTGCAGTGATCTGGAACACCTTTTCACCGGGCTTCGGAAGGGGACGAACATCTTTGCTGTGACACCGAGAGTTTCTGGGATTCTGTGTGAGAAAGAAAAGCCAAGGAAAGTTCAAAACCTGCAATCAGCTTTCTGGAATGCAGCTAGGACACACGTTTGGCTTTGGTCAGCATAACCCTCTCAGGAGACAAACACAAACTCAGGGCACAAACTCAGGCTGATCTTCTCCCTGTTCTGCTCTTCCTGTCACAATTCCCTAAAGATCCTTCCCAATGCCTTGGTCATGTGTCCACCTGCATGCGCAGCAAGGCCCACAGCCCCATCTTGGGGAATAAATGGCTTCTCTCACTCTCAAAACATTTTGGAAGGGATTCCAAAGCAGAGGGGCTGAAAAGTGGGTTGCAAGTATGCTACGGAATATGCTTGAAAGTTTCTGGCAACCTGGGCTAGTGGAAGGTGTCCCTGACCATGGCAGAGGGGTGGAACGAGATGAGTTTTAAGGTGCCTTCCAACAGTCTGGGATTCTGGGATTCTGTGAACCTGTGGTGCCTCCTTCCATCCTCTGCCAGAAGCTTCCTCAATTACTTGTGCACGTGCCAGCAGTCACCAGGCAGCAGACAGCCAGCTCAGGAAGAAAAAAAGCAGGAGCAAGAGGTCATTAAGGAACCCAGTAACGGGAAGGACTTTTGCAAGGAAGCAGGGCCAAGAAGAGGAAAGAGGGAGGAGCAGGGAGGACAGGACTGACACCTTCACGGCTCAGCAACAGCAAGCCTTCAGAACCATGGAATCGTGAAATCACAGAATAGTTGAGGTTGGAAAAGCCCTCTGAGCCCATTGAGTCCAACTGCTCCCCCAGCACTGCCAAGGCCACTGCTAATCCATGTCCCCAA
>VZTV01052721.1:955-14433 GCA_013400875.1 Anhinga rufa
TTAAATGTTTCTCTTTTTCAGCTTTCAGCTAGGCTGATTTTAGCAGAAATCCATAAAAGGAAATTGAAATAATTACCTTTCATTTGTACTGCAGTCACAAGATTAAGTTGTTTCTTATATTCCAGACATTTCCTTGGACATAGTACAGACAGAAATATTTCTTTTTCTATCTCTGTGCAGGATACTGAGCATGCACCATTACAAGACTGGAATTAACCCTGCTGAAGTGTCCAGCACTGAGCTGACAAGGGAAAGGAGAGCTGGGCTGTAGGAGAAGGTGGCTGTAGTGTTTGGTTCCAACTTCAGAAAAAATAGAGATTTGGGGAAAAAGGCTGTCCAGATGCTACATGTGTCAGCACGCAACACAGGTGCCACCATTATGAGGGGAGCTCTGCAGAGGCTGGGGAGGCTGAAGCAGCGAGCCAAGAAAACAGAAAGGCACAAGGGCAAGACTTTCAAGGACACAGTAGGGCAATCTCCAGTCTTTCTGCTTTTAAGGAAGAAGAAAGTCTTATGGAAAGAAGCTATCAACCTGCAGAAGGGTAAAATATGTTCCTATATGCTTTTTGTACAATCAATAGGTGTGCATTTATGCTGGGATAGTAACTCAAGATGGCTTTGTCCCTAATGGGGAAATGGTGGCAGGTAATTATTTTCCAGACGGGGAATATTAGGCTGACCTTAAGTAGATGCAAAATGAAAATAATATGCAATAAAGTTTTATATCACCATAAACATAACTATGTTACAAAAACTTACTCATCTATTGCTCTGGAGACTGAATTAAAGAGTGCTTTATTGTAAGCAATTTGCACTGTCTCTATGCAAGAGATGCTTGCAGTTTAAACCATTATACCCAAAGATCACTGAGTCAGAGCAAACTTTCCCTTTGTTGTGGCTGCATACAGAAAATGGAAAAAATGTGACTTAGTTTTATTTATTCTCTTTTTTTTCTCTTCTGAACAGGTAATTAAGTCATATTATCCTAGGATCAATGGTGCTGCATTTCACAATTTCTATTCCTTCTCTGTTCTTACTATTCTACTATAAAGCAGTTAATTTGGCTGCTGAGTTACAAAGGATACTGGCCATATTACTGTCAAAGCTTTCAAGAAATCTCTCTCTCAGTGCTGGGGCAGAAAAGAAATCAAACTGGCTGAAGCTCAAACAGGAAAAATCAGGCAGCTCTATGTGGTCTGGAGACTGCTGCAAAGGTAGAAATCTGTCCCAGGTTTTACAGGTGTATTCTTCACTGTAACTTTAACCTTATATAATTTAATTTCAGAGCAACAACTTCTCTCCTTCTGAGAAATTCATGCATGCCTCAAATGTTTTCACTTTGTCCTGTTTGAACACCTGAAGTCCATTAATCATCACTGTCTTATCAAGGTTATTATTAATGGATGTCCAAGACAGAAGTGATCCACCTGAATTTTAGGAAGACATATTTTCTTCAACAGGTTGTTGTTGCAATATTAGCAAATGGTAGCTCATTTTGAATTAAAAATGTAGTAAGAAACTCTTCTTCCTTAAACAAGGGCCATATGGCAAGACATAATTATAATTCACTTTTTCTTTTACCTTATTTTTTCTAGTTATTGCTCTGAAGCCACCTGTAAAACAATGTATGGCTGAATATGGCATACAGTGTGGTTTTCTGCAAATAATGTAAAATATTGAGGCTAAATTATTAAGTGCTCATAATTAGAACAGCATGTCTTTGGAATTTNNAAACAGTCATGTGAAAGTCATGTGTCCACACAACAACAGGTCAAGACACAATCTACTGACATTATTGATATAATTTTTCCTTCATTTTATTTTTGCTCTGAAGTATTAGGTTTTTAATGAGATTATTATTGTAATGTACTTGAGTTATTCTTCTTGTTGTTATTATTATGCATTATGTTTTCATAAAATTTGCAAGAATAACATCTCTGTTTCAGAAAAAGCATGTTATGTGTGCAGTGTTTGACAGTCACTAAATCTTTCTCTATACCCACCCTGTAAATTATTGTAGAAAATTACACTGGATGAAAAGCCATGAATTGCTGATCTAATGGGCATGTGCGTGTGAGTGCGTGTGCACATATGCCTATTTTGTGAAGGATATAAAAATTATAAAAGAAAAAAAAAAGACACTGTATCAAGCAGAACATCCAGATCTGAGAACTGAAAGAAACTGTACACCAGATGATAAAGTTGGAAATCCTCCCTGTACTTTAAATAAGAAATGAGAGGTAGAAAATGATGGCAGGTGAAGGCATGGCTAAATACAGAGTAAGCAACGATTTGGTGAGCCCCTGCAGGGGCCACAGGAAGGGTGCACTGCGTGGTCTGAGACCTTCTGTCTTTCATCAAAACTTCAGTCTCAGCAAGGCCATGTCAGTGGGCCTTTGGCTCTGCAATAAGCCTGATGGAGAGAGATTGACAGAACAAGCACCCTTACAGGCTAGCTCAAGATGTTATGCATGTGGGAAATAGAGGCACCAAAAGCTTATAGCAGGGTAAAGAACACTTTTTTGATAATTTGTCTACATACAGGTATAAGAAGTCTAGGTCAATGACACCCAATCTTCTGCCAAGGTGAGGTGTGCTCACTGAAGAATTTGAGGGTCTCACACTGCATGCCTTTTCTGTCTCTAGACCAGGTTCATAGATACAGTCAGTTTCCATCACGCTTGTTGATCCCTTAAGCAGTATGCTTGCCTAGAACATGTAGGGACATTTACGTTATAACTATATGATGAATGCACGTATATTTTTATGTCCCAGGGAGCAACTGTGATACCACCAGGCAAGACAGTCAATAGGTGCAAAGCAGATTACATTTTCTAAACATGGTATGTAGACCCTGAACAGTTTTTTAAAAACCATTTCTACTCTAAAAACCAAACAAGCTAACAAAACTAACAACCAAAGTGAACTAATAAAAAAACCTCTTTCGATATGGCTGCTATTACTAAAACATGTTCAGATCTGAGTCATACTTCTACAATGTTAATATCAATTAGTTCTGTGAAGACAGAGTAATGATTGTACTAATTTACAGTTTATAATCAGTTTAATGTTCGCACTTCCTGAAGCATTATTCACCTCTTTAAAAAGTCATCCTTCTCAAAGAGTATGTTGACTGAGAGTACTGACCTCGCTTTTACTCCTCGTCATTGCATGTGTATTAATGTGATATTTGCTACTCCCCAGAATGATGGAGCTAAAGGCAATAAGGTGTTATGAAATTCAATTAATGACTTTCTGATGTTATATCACATTTTTAGACTGTAGCTGAATAATATCTGTAGCTATTTTAGTAATAGAGATACACTGCTCTGTTGAGTGTAACTTCAGAAAGTCCACCTACACTTTTGGGCCTTATTGAGAGAAACATTGTAATCCACAGAGAGATAAAGGGCTTTAGTTGCAGTTACAGATTGCTCCTCAGATTATTCTCGTTTCTGTTGTTGTTTGTGTGATGCCATATGATAGTACATGTGACATCATTTCACACTAGTACAAAAGTCAGTATGATGAATATGACTTCTAATAAAACTGTCAGGTAGTGTGGTGACCACTGTGTTTCTAACTTGCAAGAATGTCCCTTTCCACCTAGTTGTGTGCTCAATGAATGAGAAAACTTAAATTGTCCTGCTGACAAATGACAGATACAGAAATGTGAATCTTTGCTGCTGCTGCAATGGAAGCTTTGATAAAACACATTATAATGAATGAGAAAGTAATGCTTAGAAGTGTTGTCACCTGTGGAGGAGAAATGAGTCCTGTTTAACCCTTAGTACGCAAATGCAGTGAGTGTTCCCAAAATACACATTGCAGCCATAAACCTTAACCAACCTACAACATTAAGGAAGCTGAATCACCATGGCCCTGTGCTTAAGTAAATGTATTAACATTAAAATATGTTCAAGTTCAATAGTAATGAGCTGAAGTATTGCAGCTATTTGTGGCAATAAATCTTACGACACAGTGTAGGCAGCATTTGGCAGAAGGTTTAAATGGAGTAAGGAAAAGCTGAAGTGGTCTGATTAATTGGGATAAAGTCCTCTGTGGTGGGAGGAAGACCACACTGATAGACCTGATTGCAGGAAGGAAGGGTGAACTGATTAGGTTTATTAGAACACTAACTCATTGACTTGATGAATACAATTAAATTACATGATTACTCAACTAGATTTTTATTTGAACTGCATTAGGCTGCAGAAATCCTGAAATAAGCTCTCTGTCTCATTAACAGAACAGTTGCTGCCCCAAAGAGTGAGTAAAATATTAGTGTTTAACAATTCTTGTAAAAAATAATGTGAATGAAATGAAAGAGATGATCTAAGCTTCTTAATATTTTATTTTTTTACATAATGTAAGTAGTATTTGTAATGGTGGTGTTATTAAAGACTGGATGTGAAGTCTTTAGGTGCTTCAAGTATGAAATCCTTGGGTTCAGCCTTGGAACTCTGTAGGATGATATTTGAGCCTGTTGAAATTTGGGACTTAAGTGGTGTAATTCTGATGGATCAATAAATCATTTTGGTGCAAAGAAAAAATAGGAAGACCTACAAAATCTCTAAATAAATATTTTCAACAACTAAAAAATATTCTAAAGGAATGGCATTCTATTTTGATAAAATAAAAAATATTCCATTCCTGGGGTGATTTTGCTTACTTAACAGGAAATTAATTATGTAAACAAAGTTATAAATTTGAAATTAAAATTTCACATATTTTTATTTGATGAAAAAAAAAACTAGAATAATGTGTATTTTTTATCAAAATTACTTCCTGTATTTGCAAAATATATTGTTAAAACTGTCGGTTTTCCTCAGGAGGTTCTGTTGTTTAGAGAATAGTATCTTACAACAGGAAAAAAATGTCTTGCTGTAATACTTTAATCTACTATTATATACAGTGCATATTCAAAATTAATGTCTTTTTTGTTTAGTTTCACATCACATAATTTTGAGGTGTTAATATTTTATAGTGTAAGTATTTTTAAATTACAGTTGTTGCCATTATGAGAAGGCTAATTATTCTCTGTTTTTTTGTTACCAGGGAATTTATTGTTGATATAATGTACTATATTGACATCAGTGAAAACAATATCATTGTTTATTTTCAGATTTTCACTTTGTCTAGTTAATGTGCTTAATTTCTAACCTGGACAAATTATTTTTCTAGTGACAGGGTTTAAAACTTTGTGGTCAAATTAGTTTTGGGTATTTGTTTTGAGGAAACTGAAGTGTCTGAAATCAAGTGGGGTGGAAAGCAGCATTCATCCCTGAGGAATGAGGCTTGCAAAAGCACTGCTTTGCATCTTTTCCAGATCAACAGCAAGGAAAACTGTGCTTGTTGACGCCCTTCCTAGTGGGTGAATGCTGGACTAAAAGTAGCAAAAGGTTTTCCTTGGTTCTGATCTGAGAGAGGTACAGAACAATGGTCTGACATTTAAAGACTTAATTTACTATTAGCAGTAGCATAAATGATTTAAGTCCTCTATTACAGGGAGAACTTAAAAATTCAGGATTTTCCCCCCACCAAATTATACTTTACTGTTCCTTTCCATGCATGACTGATCTTAGTCTGTGTAACTTCAAAAACTAAAGCTGAAGCTCAACAGCAAGCAGATGCTTGGCATTTCCAGCAGAGTGTAACCTGCAGAAGTTCAATAAAATTTCAGAAATTGTTATGCTGCAAAACATGCCTATCAGCTCAGCTGACCTTTAAGCTTCATTTCATGTTCACTTTAGGATTAATTATTCCATTTCTTGAACCATGTTCTATACTGAGGATGAGCAAGAGATGGTACCTGTTTTACTTGCCACATCCTGTCAAACTACCTACACTGGTATGGCGAACAGAAAACATAGCACTTCCTTATGCTTGTTGTAGTCAGGAAAATAAAACCATAGGCTTTTATTAAATGTCACTAGTGAAACACAGTTAACACTTTACTTATTAGTTTTCATGGAGCATTATGAAATTATTCCCTATAAATATTTCTGTAGTAAAACCTGTATTCAAATGTAAAACAAATTACAAACAAAGAGATTGCAATGTCAATGATATCACAGAATTTTACTCTTCTCATAAAGCTTTAGAAAATAAGGATCCAATAAAAGAAATTATTTAATCAAGCAAAGTTTTCAAACTTCAAACAATAATAGTAAAATGAGACAACAAAGAAAAAAGTTATTGTAGCATTTATGCTACCATTTTTTATTATTAAATTATTTGTTAATAATAACTATACCTGGGTTAATATCTCAAATATTAAAGAAATAGTTTCTGTCCAAAACCAAAGTGGCATGGTAAAACAGGAATAAAAGATTGTATATTCTTCTAAGACTAGCAACACTGCATTATCTGTTATATCTCAAATAGAGAAGCTGTGCCTGCGTGAAGATTCTTCCTTAGTAAAAAAAAACCTATTTTAAGTTTTGGTGCAGGGCAAAAGCTGGACTGATGCCTGATCTAAGACTGGTGTTTCCCTGTGTGGATCTGCCAAACTAAGGCTTTGTCTGTTCAGCAGGAGCAGCTGAGCTTGGCAAATGACACTTTTACTTAGCCCTCTTCCCCACTTCAAACAGTACAGATTCTGCTTTGAATTTTCCAAATTTCAAGAGCCTTACAGCCATATTTTAATCTTTTTCAGCAAGCTGTCTTGGCTGAAGAGTCCAGCAGCATACCCTCAAGTTGGCTGATGTTCAGCAATCAATACTGTGAGTGTCATCAGGAATCTAATTAGTCTGTGTTTTTCTCTCTTCTTTTTCTGGAGATAAAGAAATAATCTGGTCTTTTCACCTGATATTAAATTTCTTCAAGTGAATGGATAATGATTAGGCCAGTTACTACACATGTAAGTATTTGGCTTTTCTTTAAAAGATGAAAAGATACTTTCAGCAACGAATGACCTCAAATAACATCAAAAGTAATAGTGACAGTACAGGAGGGCAACCTGCTCACAGAAAAGTTCTGACTATTCTTTCCTCATGTAGGATTAAACTGAGAAAATGTTTTGATGTTTTGCTTTTGCTATATTGTTCTTCACTAACAACAGAGTATTTTGTTCCAGTCCTGCAATGGTTCATTTCTCTTGTGTCCTGGTTTCAGCTGGAAAAGAGTTAATTTTCTTCGTAGTAGCTAGTATGGGGCTGTGTTTTGGGTTTGTGCTGAAGCAGTGGTGATAATGTTGAGATGTTTTAGTTGTTGCTCAGCAGCGCTTACACTAGTCAAGGACTTTTTCAGCTCCCCGTGCTGTGCCAGGGGCACGGGAACCTGGGAGGGGACACGGCCGGGACAGCTGACCCAAACTGACCCCAGGGATATCCCACACCATATGGTGTCATGCTCGGTGTATAGAGCTGGGGGAAGAAGAAGGACATGGGGGACATTGGGAGTGATGGCGTTTGTCTTCCCAAGTCACCGTTACGCGTGATGGAGCCCTGCTCTCCTGGAGATGGCTGAACACCTGCCTGCCCGTGGGGAGCAGGGAATGAATGTTTTGCTTTGCTTGCATACGTGGCTTTTCCTTTCCCTCTTGAACCGTCTTTATCTCAACCCATGAGTTTCCTCCCTTTTCCTCTTCTGTTTCTCTCCCCCATCCCACCAGGGGGGAGTGAGCGAGCAGCTGCGTGGGGCTTGGTTGCTGGCTGGGGCTAAGCCACGATTTATTGTTAGAAAAACAAGGCACATGGTAGACATATTTCCCATTGATGCGTGACTGAGTAATTTAACATGGCTGAATAATTTTAGGAAGGATGAAAGAAAAAAACCTAAGTCTATCAATGAGTATAACATCTTCCTCTCTATTTTATCTTAATTATTTTTATCCAAATTTTCTGTTCAGTCCTTCTGTTGCATTGCTGTTTAGGTAAACAAAACCAACAGTACAAGAAAAAGTGTATGCAAATACTAGAATATCTTAGGACTCCATAAAGAGGGGACCATAAGCCTATATATTTTTATAGCTAGCAATATCTTTACCTGAACTTGACCAACTTGAAAAAAATATAAATATATTACCTGCTGACCTTAAAGTTCTTAGAACAGAGGGGAAACTATGAATGAAACACTTTTAAATGCATATGGGCACAGGCTGTTTGCTGACATCCTCATAAAATGAGTTTTGCCAACAGCTTAACTGGTTCTATGGACAAAGTATTGAGTGTCCTACAGGTGAACCTCTAAAGACAAATCTCCCTTTTGAGATGCTATATCCGGTTTAAATATAAAATTTATTTTTTAAAATAAACCTTTATAGGTATAGGTATGATGTCCTATAGAATGAAAATTGAGAAGAAACAATGGAAGTTTTTTGGCAGTACACCTGCCTACATCTCCCCAAGCCACAGTTAGAAAGTGAACATACCATTAAGATTTTATCTAATGTTAGGCTATTTTTTTAGTTCAAAATCTTAAAAAATGGTTTTAACAGTACGTTAAAACACTGTGTTTTCCTTGTTTGCATTTTTGTAACCTAAAAGTGACTTCAGACATTGTAAATAGCACAAAAATTATAATATTTTTCTAGGCCCTCCGGTTCATTTGTACAATTGGGTTAAAATTCTAGAAAACAAATAGTAGTGATTGATACCAGGACAGCTAAAAGAACTTGCACAGAAAAGCTGCTTGGTACAATTGTTTTTTGGCATTCTAGCATAAAACTTGTTATGCAGAGTGGGACTGTTGGTAAAAATCAGAAAACACACAATGTCCATAAACACATGGATTTGGTGTTTTTCCTTCCAAAAATCTGAAAATGTAGATGTGGAGGAGAAAGATGAGGCAAACAAAAGAAAATAGCTGAAAATTATTTACTATTAAAAAAAAATTGAAAAACTGTTTTAAAATCAGAGATCTCTTTTAGCCCCCAGGAAGGTCTCTCTTTGAATCAGTATGGAGCACTTACTTCTGCCTAGGGCTAAGTTACTTTAAATCATTCAGCAAAATACATCTATCCATCAGCTCCTTCCCTCCCACACACTGCTATTTTATAAAAAAATTCAGTGAATTTCAGTGAAAAGTAACAGCAGAAAGAGATACTACACTCAGGAAATCTACTAGAAAAGAATTCATCACTGCCAGTTCCCACAGGTTAAGAGGGATAAAATATTGCCAGGGAGTAGGAGACCTGTGTTTTTAATCTTTCATCTGCCTGAAGAAATTTAAAGAAAGATCTTAATCTTCTAAGGGAATATTCTGCATAGTCTGGATAGACTCTCCAGTACTTTTGTTTTAAACTGTTTTACTTTATATAAAGTACATTAATGTATTTTAGGTGTGCAGATTGTTACCAAATACAATAAACTTTGAAATTTCTGTTTATTTGGCAGATTTTTATGAATGTTATGAAAAACATACGCATCAAATGGATTTGATTCATACCCAGAAGGCTTCAAGTTCAACAGCTGCATGATTCTCTACTGAACAGATTGAAATCCAAGTATAATTTACAAAAATCGATGGATGTGCTGTAGAAAAAACTATAAAGTGCTGAATTCAGTCATGTCTGCAAACATTGCAGTAACATATCCTACATGCTGGTGATATTGTGAAATGTTTATTGTGTACTTTGAAAGATTTATATTCCTCCTTGAGCACTAAGGAAGTACTGTTTCCTGGATTGGCTGACATAGGTCAGCAACAGTGGTGAACTCAAGGGTTTTCATTGCAGAATGAATTACAGAGGTTTTTTTCACTCCCTTTCTTCTTGCTTTTCAATGTCTTTGATAAACTGAAGGAGAAGAAACCTGACATAGACTCATTATGTTCATAATTTTGTGTATATTAAAAAAAATATATATGCTATGTAATAAAAGAGGCAGTATAGGCAACATCTGTAAAACAAAGTAGTTTTCAATAAAACAGCTTTTAAAATATTGCCTATTCTCACCTAAATGGTGAAGATTTTAACCCAACCTTCCAATTCTGTTGATCATGTTGTTCTGTGGAATAATGTGTGTAGATACATGAGTGTTGGTGCACTGGAGGAAGATGGGTGGATGAGGAAGGGAAATAATTTATACTAGTATTTTCTAACCTTTATAAATCATAGCTTGTATTCTCATGTCTTCTGAACATTTCTTGTGAACTTGGTAGCGTGGACAGTTTTCAGTTTCTGCCTGATGAAGACAATTTGTTCTTCAGCTGAAGGGGTTTCCTGGGTTGTCATCCTCTTGAGCTTTTCATTCTTTTTTCTACATTTAGTCTACAGAGCTCTTCCAGTTGTTTCCAGTACTTCAGCTATGGCATCCATCAGGCACCAGGATACATTTCACACTTGCAAAAAGCATGACACTGAAAAATGTTACTAACAAGAACTGCATAGACTAGAAATAAAGAGGGTAGAGGGTGCTGGATCTGCTGAGTTTTCTTGTTTAGAAAGTGTGCATAGTGAGCAGAGTGACTTTTGTTTCCTGTACTTTCTAATTTATAAACCACATCATTCTCTGGATTATTTAAATTTATCAAGAAAAAAGTAAAATATTCTGAGTTAGTGTAATGCAGTGGTGCAAGTGTTTGGTATGGATCCCAGTAAGAAAGGCACTCAGACTCCATGAAGTATTGATTAAAATTCAATTTATTGGAAGAAACATAAGAAGGAAATAAGAGATAGGATAGATAATGTTAGATGGTGGGAAGCCTGAGCTGCATATCATCAAGAGACCTCTAGGCACAGCACAATGCACAGATCAAAACTGCTGAGAGGATCACCAGCAATATGGGCTTCAGAGCTCTTAGGGAAGGTTTTTACAAATAAACCACTCTATTAATAATTTTTACTGTTGACGACAAGGATGTTTATATGAAAACACGCTGCTTCACTTCAAGATAAGACAAAGTCAGGCAAATGTGAGCCACCTACAGGCTCCTCCATTATAATTAGTCAGCTAATTTTGTCCTGTAGCCAAAGGATATGTTTCCAGCACAGGCCTGCACCTTTTCAGGTCAACATGTCGAGTGGATCACTATGACCTTAATGTACAATAATTTTCATGACAGAACCACTACACCTACGACTCAGACCTGTCCTCCTACTAGTCCAAACACATTAGGATTCACATGTACAGTAGATTCCTTTGTAGCTCGTATTAGGCACCCGGTTTATCCAGCTTGATCCTTCCCTTTCTCCACCTCTGGTTGTTCCTCTAAGCATCCCAATGCATATTCCTCCAACTCCCTAAAAAAGTCCCATAAATTTTACACAATCGCGCTTTCCTCTGCATACCATACCCCATTAGGCAAAACCCCATTGTGCATTATTCTGTGGAGAGAGGGTTTCCTCCCTTGACTCCTCTCTGGGTTTGTGTCTCAGAAGGTAGAATGGGTGAATCCCTCTCCTTTGATAGCCTTATGAGTAACCAGTTTTCACTAATTAGGTCACTAAGGTTCCTCCAACCATCATTGGTCTTCTGTTCATCAACAAGTCATTGTGTTGAACATGATCAGCCTTTAGTCAGGCAACAGAGATGGCTATAGAAAGAACATACTCAATTGTGCTACTCTGCATGAGAAAACTAGTAGGTTACATATGAGACACTTGCTGTCAACTGCATTCTCTGTAGACTTACATTCAAATTTTCCATTTTAGGGAGGAAATGTCATTTATAATAGTCACAATAGGTCCCTCTCCTTCAAAGGAAATAAATTCTTTGTTAACATTAGAGAAAATTACTTAACCTGAGAACTTAATAATTTTTTATCAGAGATGGTAGACTTACAAATATAAAGATAAGGTTTTTAAGACTTAAAAAACCCAAGAAAAGTAGTGAGGCAACTACCTTCTAAATCTGTTGCTGACATTTCTTCACTGTCTCATTTCCATTCCCTCTCCTCTACAGTTTACATTTGGCTGTGGGAAGGTATTTTAGACATCTTCCACATCTTTTTTCAAACAACTGGTCTTTTTACACATTCTGGTAGCTTTGGCTTCAACCCCTTGACTTTTGGACATCTACTGAGATGTCCTTTTCTAATTTTGTTTTATTATTTTGTTATACTTCTAATGTCAAATCTACATTCCCAGACAGTTTTGCTGAATATAACTTAAAGCTTTGGCAAATCGGTTCTTTTAATGTTCCAAATAAGAACACACTTTGTTGCTCTATGATTTGCATGCATGAACTACATTTAAGCAGTTTATGAGCACTAACACATAAGCAATTAGCATTTAAAGGTCAGTATTTAATGTTTCTTTATCTGTCAGCGTAAGTTTTAATAGCCTACATGTGACATATAATCTCATTATCAATAAAGTTACCATCTACAGAAGTTTTCATTGGTGAAAGGGATGTTCTAGAAATCCCCATAGATTGAAATCAGCTATACTGGAGGTTTTGCTCTTCTGAAGTGTCTGGAAAGATGCTGAAGGAGCATTTCACCTTGTTTTTTATTGTGAAAATGTTGGTTTACTTCCTGACCAGAACAAAACCATTTTTCCAAATTGATGCCTGCTATAACTCTAGGTAAAGCATGATCATCACAGTACATCTACTAAATCATTGTGGTGGAATGTATTCTGCTGTTATTTACACCCACATATTTTCATTGTGAAGTGAGTGGACCTCAGAGAGACTAACGAAAGATCAAATCAGGCATTTTAATATTCAGACATTAGGCTGTGTTAATTAACTGGTGGATTCTCAAAGTCTCAACACAGGGATTCAGAAATTTGCTGCCAGTATCTGGAATTAATCTATTTTTGTTCATTTTCTTTGGGACAAATTTCTTTGCTTGTTTCCACCTCACTTTCTGATAGTGAAAAATTCTGTCAGTCCCTGGCAAAACTCAAGAAAAACAACTTGGCAGAAACTCCTCTCCTACTGACTACCTGCTCAAAGCACTTTATGGATTCTGCCTAATTTTCGTGGGATATGACTTCCACAGACAAATGTCTAGATCTGCTCTATTGGCTTATTCTCTTCAAGGTGTTTGTTGCCATTTTATCTATGAGGATGCAATATCACATAGCAAATCTCTGACATATCTATACCACAATAAATACTAGTGGACACAGGTTCCTATCTAGTTTTCCTCTACCAGCAGGCAAGGAGGTTCAGTTAATTGAGTAACCCACCCAACAGCTGCAGTATGTACCAAATCTAGCTAACATTGTAGCTCTGTAGTTCTACCACACTGATATAATGTTCAGGGCCTGAGTTGGAATAATAATCAGAAGGAAGCTAAGCTTCTGATATTAGACCACTTCAGTTTATAAACATCTCATCAATGCTTTTGTGGACCTAGCCACTTAATATGCATTTCTGCTGTAGATAAAGAGTACTCAGAGACCACCACATGCAGAAAAAACTGTGGCATTTCTGTTCCAGTGTGTTCTGTTTCCTTCTGTGTCTGGAATACTTGGACCCATGATTTTGTAGATCCCTCAGCTATGGCTCCAAAGTCTTCAAGAAGGACTTTCTGTTGACACTGTAATGTGTCACTGTAATGCCACGTTTCTCCCCAAGCCACTC
>VZTV01052722.1:0-25913 GCA_013400875.1 Anhinga rufa
AACAAAAAAAACCCAAACAGCTTTGCAGAAATGGTCCTGAAATAAAATCCCTGGACACGCAGTTCTCCAGCCTGGAGCCGTGGTCGTCTCAGCCCTTGTGAGGAGCCTAATGGGGGATGCAGGGGGACTTGCAGCAGGGAAAGCCTCAGCAGCTCCCAGTGTGTGGGATGCTGCCGGACCCCGTGGGGCTGCAGGTCCCTCCCCGTGGTGGCACCAGGGTGGCCAAAATCACTGCTGTGATTGCACAGCAAGGAGGGCATCTGCCTGCACGCCCTCGGCTGAAAACCTGCCGAAGCTGGGTTGAAAGGCAAAGTCCTTGTGCTGCAAACACGCCGCTTTCCAGGTCTTGCTTTCCAGAGCAGTGCTCCAGTGCAAGTCGGGCTTCACTGGGCTCTGCCCTCCCGGCCTGGCTGGTGTCATGGGCCCACTCCTGTGCCGGGGGGCATGGGAGGGTGTCCGGATCCTGCCCGAGGAGGGACCATGTCTCGGCTGTAGACAGAGCCACCCTAGTCTAACCACCAACAGGTGAGTCTTTCCTCTCATTGGCCCTTGTAAATGGAGAACAAGGAGAAATAACTGCCCGGAGATCTATTCTGCCACCTACAGCGCAGAGAGGAGAGCATTGGTCCCACGTCGTATTTTTGAAGAGGCCAGTGTGTTTCCCTTCTTTGGGAATAACCCGAACGTCTCTTGCTGTAAGTGCATGTAACCTGACGAAGCTCGGGGTGTTAAGAATGGTGGTAAACTCCATCTGGAGAGCTCTCTGCTTTGAAGTCAGATGCTGTTTTAAACTCTGCAGGGTACTGTCACTTAGAAAAAGCAGCAGTTGTCAACGAAGACTGATCTTGGTCCAGAAACTTTTGCTCCCCCCAACTTCTTTTCATATTTATGAGTCATTTGCAATCTCTTTGATGACTAGATCAATGTTCAGCTTGGAGAAAACTGTTGCAGTATTTGCCAAGGCGATGCCAGGGGATAGGAAACACCGATCGCACTAGCTGCAAAGTCCGGCCATGCAAACGATGGTGTATTTCGAGTTGTCATTATTAATTGCCATGGCAGCCCCCAGTGCTCCCGAGCAGAGGCTGAGGCAACCCACGGAGGAAGCAGAAGCCCTGGGGGGGTTGGTCTGAGGTCTCACCCACAGGTGTGCAGCCCCAGCTGAGCCAGCCAAAATCAATTGCTCTGCACGTTGTAGGTCAGTATTTGCAGAAAACGCTGTGCCTGCAAGAGAGGGGCCTCTCTGTGGGCTGCTGGGGGCTTCCCTCCAGCCTCTGGTGGCATGGGGGGAGGAGAAGGCTTCATCAAGAGCAAAAAGCAGAGCGACACCATCCAAAAGGTTGCTCCTGAAGACACTACATCCTCACTCAACACATTCCTCAAACTCTGCTCAGAGCAGCTGTCAGTGGGTGCGGCGTGATGGGCCCTCAGTCAGCTCTGGTGAGATGCAGACTCTGATGAGTTTTGGACTCCACTGACTTGGGTGTTTGTTTGCAAGAGGTCAGAGTGTAGATACGCAATCCTGATCTGGCTCTGCCCGAGATCCAGGAGTATTTTCTGCTGCTGTTCTGCCCTGAGCCCTTTTCAGAAAGCGAAGCAGCTGCCAGAGGTCAGATGCGAGAAGCCTGGTCGGTACGTGCCTGAAGATGGGTGCCAGGTCTGGATCTGCATTCCAGTTGGACTGAAGCAGAGCTTTTCCCCAAGGGGTTGCTAATCCTGGGCCTTGGCTTTGAGCCATCTCCAGCTTTCACGATTTTGGAACTGAAAAGGAGCGCCATTCTGCTCAAGGGAAGAACGAATCCTTATACCCCATCTCTATACCCCAATGAGAAGTCGCAACCAGTTCAAGCATTGCTGGCTCCTTAGAAGTGAAACCCATCTAACTTCACCCTGCTGGACCCGTTTTTAAGCTACCAGGGTAAATTCAGTCCCTGTGGGCTGCTGGAGCACCCTGCTCCCCTTCAGACCAGCACCAACCCCTGAGCTGGAGCTGCCTCCTCCATCCACTGGTGAAGGAGAAACCAAGAAGCAGAGGTTGGAAACCAAATAGTAGAGGTTGCTCTTGGGTCTCTTTGTGGGGGAGGGCAGCTTTTTTATTAGGTCCAGATGTTGCTTTCTGCCCTGGGCCATGCTGGGAAGTAAAGCAAAGTGTGTTAATGTTGGCTGGAAGAGCCTCATTGGAAACAGGCTCAAAGGAAGCAGGGATTCTCCCGCGCCCCCATTTCCTGGGGGCCCGGGGGATATGGGCCAGCATGGGAGGCACAGGCACGGGCGAGGGGGCACCCTGCTGCTGAGCAGTCCTCTTCCTTTTGCTCCCCAAAAATCTCCCAACAGTGAGTATGGCTTTACCCAGCCCCCTGCTTCTCCAGGGCTCTTGGGTCCCTGCTGTCCCCCACTCGGTGACCACTGCCCCCAGGCTGATGGCACCTGCAGGGAGAGTCGTCCCCATCACCAAGCTAATGGGACTGATTTCTTGTTGGGTTTCATATCAAGACATGGAGATGGAAGACTCTGTGTGAGGGGCAAGGCTGTTCTCCAGATGTTCTTTTTCACCATTAGGCAGTGTTTAATAATATATGTGATTTTTTTCCCCCTCCCCCTTTCTGAGTGCATAGAGAGGAGAGACCTTTGGAGGGGTGAGCAACAGGGGAGGGGCTGGGTGGGGGAGGATGGCAGGACTTCCCCCCAGATCAGCTGCTCCTCCGCAGATGAAACTTTTCCAGAAAGTGCTGAGCTGGGCTCTTTGCAGCTGGCTCTGCTGGGCTGCAGCACAGCGTCACGCGGCCGGCTAACCGCGCTGGGCTCCGACGGGTCCTCATGATCCAGTGCCAAGCCTGGAGGGCTTTGAAACACGTGGCTTATTAACACTTCAGCTATGGCTGGGGCTCGCACAGAGGGCGGGCGCTGCCAAAACATTTACAAGTTCCGGAGGACTCAGAAAGGGCCCAAGCTGCAAAGTTCAAGGGCAGACCCAGAGGCAGAGCAGTGCCGTGCTTAGCAAAGTACCCCACGCCTCATGTGCTGCTCTGCTGTGCCCTGCTCCACTCCACCTTCGCTTCACTTTGATAACAGGCTCAGGCTAGAGCTGTAAGGATGCTCACCTCCCCTCCCAGATACTAGTTAGGGATCTGTGTGGCTCTGGGTGCTATCTCCTCTGGTTCAATCTATATTCCAGGGTAAAGCCTGTGCTCAACCAGCCACGGATGCTCTAAGAGGCCTGAGCTGCTGCCAGCCCATAATGCCCCACTGGAAGCTGGACCTGAAGCTAAAGCTCTGCACCTCCAAGGCCATCCTACTTGGCCGCAACAGGTTGGTAGGTCCGTAACACGATGTGCGTCACCAGCTAGCCAGCCACAGGTGCTGGGGATGCCTGCGTTTAAACCCATCCCCTGCGTTAGGCAGCCGAGCCGTGCTCTTCAGCAGCTAAAATGGATGTCGTGGAAGTGCAGGCACTAAAAAAAAACAAAAAACCCTGTCGGAAGCACAGCAAAAACCCATCTGTGAGTGGAAGAGGTCAAAGAAGAATACAAAGACTCTTATTTCCTGAGGCATTTGTCAGCAAGACAAATGTTTTTTTAAATTTGCTGCATTTTCCTAGCTGGCCTCCCACACAAATGCCAAATGGACTTTCACTAGCATAAAGCAGGGTGTCAGCTTGTGTCCTTTGTAATCCATCGCTCGAGGACTCGGACGAGGAATCGGTTGGATCACTGTTTATTATCAGTAAGTGGGGCATACTTAAAGGAAATGGGCAGATTTCAACACTACATCTATAACTAGTTTATTGCTGGTGTGTTCCTCTCTTCCCCTTATTATTTATGTTGAAAACGATAAATGAGGGATTGATGGTTCTAACTGGTTTATGAATAATCAGGTTATTTCGCTGTAAAGCCCCAGGGGAAGGTAATGTTTCTACAATCCTCCATCAAAGACAGTGCAGTTTGCACTCGTGTGTGTGTTGCTCATTCCTTCGCTGCTTTGCTCTTGCTCTTTGCACCCTCCCTCTGCAAGCGCGCATATCCCCGCGCACGCCCTCAGCACATCCCAGTGCCGATGCAGGTTTCCCGGTCTGTGCAGCCCCTTGGCATCGTCACCCACAGCCATGCACGGGGTGTTTGGAGCAGTTTGCTCTCCAATGCAGGAGGTAACGGGTGTTTCAGTGGCCTGTGATGGGAGGCTGCATAGCCGGGGTGCAAGCCAGGTGCTCTGGAGAGGTGCACTAAGGGCCCCGACCGCAGCGGTCAGCTTGGTAGGAGCCCTGATCCCATTTATATTTCAAGGAGCTGCAAATAGCCGCTGGTCTCAGGATTTGCTTGTGAGACAGGAAGAGCCCCAGGGAGATGATTTGAATGTTTATGTACATAGAAATGTCTAATCACCAGGCTCAGAACAGGCTCAGGAAGGGAATCTGGAGGTGGTTAGCTGGAGGGGAAGATATTTTTATGCTAGAAATGTGCTGTCCGCCTGTGTGCAGGGTAGGAAGGATACAATGAGAATCAAAGGCTTGGCAGGCTGAGCATTTTCATCCTCGTAGATGTGAGCTCCCCGTCTGTCTTGGACTTTGAGGCATGGAACTGTTTAGATCCAATATCATTATTAGAAGCAGAAAATAGAGTTCATAAAACTCCTTCCTTACGCCCCCAAAAAGCACTTCCAGGACCCTCTATCCCACTTGTGAACAAGCCGTTCCTGCATTAATTTCCCCCTGTGGCCGGGCACATTGCCAGGGGAAGGGGACTCAGTGTTTCGGCAGAAGCTGTGCAGCCCTGGGCAGGTCCTGTGCAGGGACCGGAGTTGGACTTGATGATCCTTGTGGGTCCCTCCCAACTCAGGACATTCTGTGATTCTATGGTTCCCTCCTGTGTAACCAGACCAGGGGATGTAGGAACAGCTAGGAGAGCCGGGGATGGTTAGCGCTGTGGCAAACCCACGTGGCCAAGCCACTTTCCTTCTGGGCCACGGGGTAACCACAGAGGTGGGAATTGCTCCCCCAGGCAATGGGCTGAAAACCAGCACTGGATACACTTACCATGGCTGGGCAGGCACTGCAGAAAGCAGTCGGGAGTGCCAGCCAGGGAAGCCACCAACCCACCACTAGACCAAGCATCCAGAGGCCCATACAGCCACCCTGAGGTCTCAACTGATGAAGCTAAGGTGTCCCCTGAGGCACTGAACCTGCATCATGGGACAAGAGGAGGTCACAGAGCTGCATCGACAGCATGTCAGGTGGGTTCAGTCATCCTGGGATGGCTGCTCCGGGAGTTAGTTGTGGAGCCACAGGGTCAGCTGCTCTGGGGACAGAGGCACCTCGAGGCATATCTGCTGTGACAGACTCCCATCTCACGTCTGCTCCCCACAGAGATGGCCTAAGTGACAGTTCAGCGTCCTGTGCCAGAGGAGACGCAGTTCATGCAGGTGGCCATGACATGCATCAGTCCAGGCATCCTGCTGGTGGTTCCTTCGCACAGGCACAGATTTGTGACATTTCTGAGGACAATACAACTTCCCTGCTGCTTGGCATTGCCTAGATCTTCCAAAGACACTGCTGCAAGTCCAGGCTGTGGCATTGCCATCTGATGAGCATAAGGAGCAGAGACCAAGCCCAAAGTCTTCCACGTGGTAGTTTCAAGCTGGTGGCTTGGCAGCAGGGGAAAGTTTTTACTGTTCCAGTATCAGGTAAGGTTCTTCTCTGGCAAACCCTCCGTTGTTTGTTGACTGTACATAGCTGTGGAATGAAATTTGATAAAGGCATCTGTTGTTTCCTTACAGCTGTGCTTTGTTGAGTGGAATGGGGATCCCAGCATGTGGGGTTTTATTATTATTTAATTTGTAGCTGCCCATTATCAGCAACTTCTTTTAGGTGAGGCTTTTGGCATATTACACTCAGCATTCTTGCTGTCTGTAAAACCAGCCTAAACCTTTCCTTCTGTTCATAAAGGCGTCTAGTCTAAATTCAAAGTCCATCCATTATAACTTCAGCACCTTGTAATCCCTCAGAGATATGTGCAATTACTCTCTGAAATATCCCAGGAGCAAAACTAATACCAAGCATCATCTGCTTAAATTTACAACATCCAAATGGCACAGTAAAAGGCACTAGCTTAGGGGTTAGCTCATCTGAGCACACTTGCCAAAACACATATCCTGCATCTAATACTGCTTTTGCTGCTGAGGATTTAGCTGCCACCTCAGGAATCTTCATTGGACAGCATTCCCATTTTATGGTTTTATTTAAGTAACAGGAGTGGATGCACATGTCCTTCATCTGGTGTTTAGGTTTCAACCATTGAACTCACCCAGTCCATACATCCCCTGCCTTCTCCATGTTGCTGCGTTTCCTCAGGTGCTTGAGCACAAGCGTGTGTCCCAAGCGTGTGTTCATCCTAGAAGCAGTTCAGCTGTGATTTGTATCAAAAAGCTTGGGATGAGGACGCTTCCCGCGCACCTGAAGCAAGCCTCTTGCATAACGTGGCTTCCTTCTCCTTTCCAGAGTTTAACAGCCATCCTCGTCCAAGCCTATTGACTTCATCCCTATAAATCCAATATGATTTTTCCATAAGGATTAGTGTCAGATTCTCCCTGCAGACATCTTAGGTCTTGGAAGACAGCTGAGAGCTCTACTAATCGCTGGCTGGCGAGCCTGAGGCATTTACAGCAACGGCTTTAAAACGCACTTCATAGCTAGGCAGGGTTTTAGCCCTGATGCAACACATCTGCCTTCATTTGGAAAGCCAGGACGTAGCAGGGGTCCTGATACTGCACTGTACTAGGATATGGATACCTGGATATGAAAAAAGCATTATGTCAGTTCTTCCTGCCCTTCAAGGCCATGGAAAAGCTGGGAGAAGAATTTCTAGATTGAACACCAGGGCTTTATAGCTGGGTAGAACAAGATCGAGCAGGAAGAGGGAAATTTAAGGTGAAGAAATGGTAAAACTGCCTCTGTAGGAGGAGCGCGTTTTGTGCCCTTTGTGTGAGCTATTTCAGCTTCCCCTGGGTATACGTGACAGAGCAGGTTTTACACATCTGAAACCACAGCTTCCTGACTACAGGGCTGAATCCCACAGGCGAGGGAGGGAGACACCAAAAACATTCCTTCTGGATAGGAAAGGGGCATTAGGGACCAAGGAAATGGATAAGGAAGAAGAAGGAAACTCTACATACATCAGCATGACAGTTTGAGCATTTTATTACGATATATAAATTTTGTCTTCTTAAATTACTCTCTATGAGTTGAACAGGAAGGGATTATTGTGGAAGGGGGAATATACAAAAATAAAAGGATATTGTGAACTACTGCATCACCACATATACAACAGTAAAGTACTTTACAAGCACTTAGAGAATCAGACTTACAAAAATAAAAATATGACACATCCTTATGCATTTCCACCAGTAATATGTTCTTTTCTTCCTTCTCTAACCTTCAAACACCTTTCAGCCCCATCTTCAGGTCACGATTCACATGGTAGGATACTTTGCTCATTTTGGTGGTGGCCATCACAGTATCTGAAAAGGAATTAGTGCCTCCCAAGACTTAAAAAATACAATGGTTATCGGAGAGCTTTAGGGGCAATGTTCAGAACAGATCAGTTTGTGAGTGATGGGGTGATCCTCTGGGAGCAAAGTTTATCTGGCAGTAGAAATGTGAATATCCCACAACAAGATCCATCATTCCCTATAAAGTGTTCCCTCATCTCCACACAGGGACAGCTCTGTGTATCTGTGCTTGATACACAGAGTCCCCCGCAAGCCTGGGGAATGCTGATGTTCACAGACTTCAGTGGGACTGAATGACTGTGACAGAGGATGGATCTGATTTTGTTTCAGCTCTAAAGAAGGCAAGGATGCTCATCCCTGCAGGAAAAAAAGGCAGGTTAAAACTACAATGGCTAAATATCCTAGCTCACAGTGTTCACGCACAGAACCATTCACCTCTCGATCAGATTCATGCAGCCTTTAGTCCTCAGTTTGCTCTAGAAAGTCTTTGCTCATTAGCCTGCTAGTGACCTTTCCCATTTTTTTTGACGCACTCAACATAAATAGTAAATAGCATTCACTTCTCTGACCAGCAGCTCACTCAAACACTGCTATCAACACCCAAACCTCATTTCATCATTCCCAGAAAGTATGCACCTAGGGTGCGAATCTGTTCGTATTTCACATTGAGAAAAGTAGAGCTGGCTTAGGAAAAAAAAAAAAAAGAAAAAGAAAAAAAAAAGACAAAAGCAGCAGTAAACTGTTTTGGTCAAAGTTGTTCTCTGTGTTTTGTTTCTGAAAGGTCAATATTTAGTTAGGGTTCCCTCTTTCTGACCCCAAATGCAATGACCGCAATGCAGGCAGACCAGACACAAGCATGTTCTGTTGCACTCAAGAGGCAAAACAATCACCGGAATGAAGGGGACAAAGGGCAAACCCCACACCTTTGAGATTGATAGTGACTTCCCATACTGAAAAAATGAACCTTCCCCTCCCCAAAACAGATGCCTTCTGAGAAAGTTTCTGATCCAAAAAATAACTATGGACAGAAAATAATTCCTGAAGGCAGAGTCTGACTTTACCTATCAGGCTTACAGGACTGTGGGCAACAGGCACATTAAGATCCTGGGGAGAAATCGTGTAGCCAAAGTCCCAGCTGCTCAAGGAGACTCACCTTTCTAAGCAGCATTTCCATGGTCTAATTTTATCATTTGTATCTTTGAGAAAATATACATGAACAAAGATCTGTTGGTTGAGATGAATAATGCTCCATTTAAAAGAAAAACACCTCTCTAGTGGGACTAATCATTCCTTTTCGATGTACAAACATACTACAGGTAAGGCACTTCTTGGCTGCTGGGAGAGATTCTTAATTGGCAACACACAAACACAAAATTCAGTTTCTGGTGTTTAAGCAAAACAAAAACAGCCATTGCTTTTCCCAGTTGTGAGCAAGATGAACTTAGGCTCTTCTACCACCGCCTAACCCAGCTGCAGGGATAGGAGCAATAGGGACAGAGGGTGGGCAGGCAGGGTGGGATCTGCACCCACATGAGGGTGAAGACCTGACCCTCTGTGGTTTTCTTGTGCTCAGGAAAAATAAAGTCCCTTTCCAACACCAGCTTTCACCGAGAAGAGAAGCAGCCTGTGATGGGCCCGTGGGAGACATCATGTAAGAAGGTATTTTTCAAAAGTTTGTACAGATCTCAGGCACTTGGCAATGTCACAGCTTGGATGTGGTCCAGGGTGGTAGCCCACCATGACCTGTCCATGGCTACGTAGCTCCAAGTGTTTGGCAGCTGAGAAACCCAAGCTGCTGGCTGGCTTTTTTTTCCTGACGTGGCAAAACCAGAAAAGCTGCTTAAGCTCAATGGAGCAAGAGCATGTTAGGTCACTTCTAGTCTATTTGCAGAGAAAACAAAGCATGAAGCTTCAAAGAAGCCTGGCCTGGACATGTGGGGACACTACAGTGCCAAGGATGCAGCCCTCCATTGCACCCTCCTGGGGGCATGTGGACCTGTGAGACTTTGCCTTAGCAGCCCCTGGCCCTGCGTGGTGAAAGGCCAGGCTGTGGTTCAGGTCTCTCCACTGGATTTGTATTTGCACACTGGTTTTCTGGCTTTTTGTTAAATTCTCTCTCCTCAAGAGGAGCTAGCAAGGAAGTGCATCACCAACATGCATTGCACTGGGATTCATCCTAGCTTCAGCTGCCCTGCTGTCTAAGCTAACTCTGCAGCACTAGTGTTTGCTGGAGTTCTGGGGGGAAAAGTTGCTTCAGGCGTAATAATCCCTTTGGAGGCAGATGTTGCTTTTCCAGGCTTTGATGCTGACAGACAGTGACAGCAAAATCTGACCAATAATAAACATAATCCTTGTTTCTGTGTTGCTGAAAAGAATTCAACAGTAGGTGGAAGCCTTGGAAATCCTTTGAGAGATTTCTCCCTACCAAGTCCTAACTCCCAAATAGAGAGGCAGAGTTCATCACTGCCATAGCACACATCTTTCAGTACTAATGATGCTTCAGCTGTCAGGATTTAAGTTTGTATATAAAGACTTTATATTTACCTCTGGTGGAAAAACTGTGCTTCATTTTAAACAAGAAAACTCTGTTTCATAAAGGTCACAGTTCTGGTCATATTTACCAATTGCCTTTTGAAACTGATGGAAAAAAAAGTATCTTTATAAGTCACTATTTAATTTTATTATTTTTTTAAGGTTTTCAGATTATTTTTTTTTAAAAAAACCTCTGTGGGTTTGTGCGTCAACTGTTCCAGGCAATCAGCTACGTCTTGTTGATATTGTTAATAGGTCTTCTGACTTGGCTGCTCAGTTGTGTTCTGAAATAACTTGATCAGACTTGCAGCAAGTCAGGAACAAAATGGAAAGTTTAGGAGAGGGAAAGCTGGAAATTAATTTCCGGAGCTGTGTGGTTATTTTCTAAGTCTGGGCTCTTCTGAGCAGCATGCAAAAATTCTTGGTAAGATTTTTGGAGACAATTCCATGCCATTTTCAAAGGTTATATGTTTGCAGGAATCCAGGCTCTTGCAGATTTTCAATGAGCTACTAAAGTGAAGAGATACCGGGAGATGTGATTCATGAGTGTGAAATGGTTTACCTTAGGATGGTTGTAGTGACTCCTGCTCTCTGAGTGTTTCTTGATCCTTTTGCAGAGGCAGCTCAGCTGTTTGTGAAGTACCTGTTGAACTGCTACAGGCTGGCTGATTAAGGAAAATCTGGATGGATTTGGGCTCTTCAATACTTCAAGCTCTACACTAAGAAAGTTTGGCTGCTCCTCCACAGTCAGGAAAGCTGTCCATGACACAGGTAAGGAAACTATTAAGAGGGTAAGCAACCTTGATCATGAGTTAACCCTGCACTGGCTTCTTTGAAGCTAGCTAGCATCTTCCTGTTCCTCCTCTCTGCAATACAGCCAATACCCTGAATCTCAAAAGGGTTGGAAGTGCCTAAAGATCCCTACAAATTGGGTGTTCAAGACAACGAACAGCATGGCATGCTTGGACTGACAGTACTTTTGAAAAAGGGCACTGGGCTCCTAAATCACTTGGACACTTTTAGAAAATAGCCCTTCAGCTATTCAGTTTCCCCAGTCTCCCCTGCATACTCTTGGCTAGGCTCAAAGAATAGGTAGCCATGCGTCAGGGTAGGCCCTTCTCCCACCTCCTGGTTGTGCTGTGCCTTGCTATGGAATGTAAACATCTAGCTGCTAGCAACAGCACTGTGCACCTGTTTTCTTCCTCTTTTTCTTGGTGACAGTCCCCACTCCTCCCTGTAAGTTAGGCCTGAGGTTACTGCAGTGATGTAACATTGCAGCTATCTCCCAGATGAGCTGTAGGAGCAAGACATGATGCATTGATACAAATAACCACCTCCTCTGTATTTAAACTCTAAGAGACCTGGCTTGGTGTATGCTGGGCAGGCTGGACGCTGACTCTGCAGTCGGTCTTCCCTTTGCAGAGATCGAAATAGCTCTGAAGGTTATGGTGAGTCTCACCTATGTGCTAGACAAGACCTACAGAGCTCACAAGGCAGCGCTCTACTACTGGTAACAGGGTCCTTTGTCATCTTGATTTCATCTAAACACAAGTCAAAAATAGATATGCTTGGAAAAAAACAAAAATAAAATCCAGATCATGAATGTCAGGAACGTCACAAAATACAAGCCAGCCTTTCACTGATCAAAACCATCCCATGCCCTGCAAGCCTCCTCCCAGCCAGTTCAGCCTCACCCAAGACGATGTGTTCTCCAGCCATTAACATTCAGTCGCCATCAATGAAGGCACAGCCAGAGACCCAGCAAAGTCCACAGCCTCCTTGAGGTCACAAGGTTGCCAGCGGCAGGGCAGATCAGAGGGTCTCGCTGTAGATGACGCACGGGCTGGTTTCCTCGCAGAGTTCCAGCTGCACGCTGGAAGCAAACCAACGCTTGGCACAACCCAAGCTGTAGTTGAGGGTGGTCCGGTAAATGTTCTTGGCACGCTTAGGAAAAATGATGGTCGTGCTCTGAAACCTCAGTGGCTTCTGGCGGGGCTCAAAGATCAGCTGGGACTTGTAGTTCCGCCAGGTGCAATTGGGAGCAGCAATGACTGTCTCACTGTAGGTGGTGACGGTGGGGATGGGGCTGTAGAAGATATCATCCCGGTAATGCTTCTCGGAGTCATACTTCACCTCAGAATTGCACCTACAGAGGACAGCAATGTATCAGAAACAGCACAGGCAGCAAAGGAGAGAAGACAGGCAGGACCCTCCTCTAACCCTTTGGAGTGGGGAACTTTAATGACCTCTTACAGCACTGGGACAGATGCGAACCCTACAACCCAAAGTGGAGGGCCAAGAGGACTCTGTCCTGCTAGTGCATCTTGGTGGAACCCCACCTTGCTGTGAAGCCATCGCAGCATTTCTGCAGTGCATGTCCGCAGAGGACCAAGCCTGGTCACGCCAGGGCAGAAAGGACCTTGTTCACAGGCTCCAAGCAGCCTGCTTCTTCCTCTGGTTTCCTCCATGAGCCCCACTGGGGCTTCAGCTCAATCCTGAGAGCTACACTGGAGGCAAACACCCTGTTAGGAAAGGACATCAAGAGGTGAAATCCCTCAGCTGGGGTAGGTCAGAGGCTGAGGAATGGACATTCAGCCATAGACTCTGCAGGAAAAGCTTGAAATCCCAGGAAAATTCTTGATCCAGCCTTTTCCTGAGCGTTTTTAACAAGCACAGCCAAGCAGCATCCACTTGAAATGCTGTGGGCCCCTGTGGAACAAAGGTCCCCTGATCAGACTCACAGTAGGTCTCACCACACTCCCTACTGCTAGTGCTAGGCCTGGGGGGTGTCACCTCCCCAGTGACCAGGCTGAATAGATGCTGCTGGTGGGCCATGGGCAAGGGATGTCACACTGGGGTCAGGGGGAACCTACTTCCCAACACAGCGTGCCTGCTGCTGCTTTCACAGTCCCTGTTGTCCATGAAAGCTCTGGCGTGGCAAAAGCATGGTGTAACAGACACTTGTTAGGTTGTCAAGGCTGTGTGTTTTTCTTTTTTTCTTTATATTGCCCTGCTATCAGACCACAAAGAGACACCCAAGCTAACCAAAATCAGGGTGCTCAGAGATGAGGGGTGAGGCTGCATGTTGAGGCTTACAGAAAATCCAAGCAGTGGTCAAATAGCAGGTGGAGCAAAGAGTTGCTGTGGGCTATGGCTGTCCAATATCCAAGCCATCGGTCTCAAAGTGGCCATGTTAACAGTCATCAGATGAAGAACCCACAAAATGTGGGATGTCACTGCCCTGCTTGTTTTCTGCAGGCCTCCAGAAGGGATCTATGGACACCAGGCCACGTAAGGGGCTTTTCCTAGAATCCCTAGCCATGGGGAGCAGCAGGACTTTCACTTGTTTTCCCTGCTCCCCAAATGCTCCTCCAGCAATCAGCAGCCAAGGAATGTACAGCTCCACGTAAAAAAGATTAAAAGCTGGGTGCATGCTTGTCATTACCTCCACCCAGAGGGGGGGTTGACTGATTGTGCACTGCATGTAATCTGAGCTGCTGTAATGTATTTTGCACAGCTAGGGTGTAAGCAAGTCATTCAGCACACATAAAACAACACTCCAATGTAATCACCATAAAAACATGCCCGCTGGCAGTTCCTCACCAAGCAGAGATTTACTGGGGTACATTTCCAGAGAGACGTTTGCATTGGTTGAGGGGGGTGGGAACTGGGTTTACAGTCCTCCCACCGTCCCTGCCCCAAGCTGTGTGTAACTGCTCCATGCTGTTTGCAGAGTACATTCCACACCAGCAAAAGAGTGAAAGAAGAGCAGAGACCAATATTTATCCATCAGCTGCTGCACCAGCCCCACAGGAGGTCAGAACACCTCCATCACTGGCTTGAGGGACCATCTCCTCATGAGGAGGAGCTCATTCTGTCTCTGTGGGCTGGTCTAATGTTGGCTTCTCTGCTGCAAGGGCTAACCAAAACAGGTGCCAATTATAAGGGCGTTGCTTCTTCTGAGGATACAAGTCAGCAGGGAACAGGATGAAGACCATCAGGTTACTTAGTGGAGGCCATCAAGCCTACAGATGGTAATAGTTTTCTCTCATAGCCTTGGATTTGAGCTGGCCTTGGAAGTAAAGCCCTCTTCTCTTACAACCTCCCTCCAGTTCTTGCCTCCTCCTCTCCACCTCTGCTGCTGTCAGGGTCTTTTTAATTCAGGCATTAGTCTCCCACCTGTCCCTCCCTTCCCATCAAAATAACCATGACTCACATTTGTAAACACATTTTAATTTTATGCAGCAGGAAAAGCACAAGGAAAAAGACAGAAGCCTTCATCTACCCACCCAATCCTGTCTGTACCTGATTTCCTGCATGGGCTCAGGGTTGACCTCAATGCTTTCTCCAAAAAATACAGGGTACATTCGAGGCCTCATCTCTGGCATGGACGGGTTCAGGAGCAGGTAAGGCATCTGCAGGGAAGAATAGCACAGCAAGTGTTAGGACACAACAGATGAGGCTGGCACGGTTCATAATGTGCTGTGGCTGGCAGCTGAGCAGCCAGCAGCAGCAGGTTCAGCACTGGCAGGAGACACCCGTGCCTCCAACGCTGCTGAAACGCATCTCCTCAGAGTCCTGTGGGAGGCACTGCAGGTGACAGGTGCTTTGGCAATGAAAGCAGGTGACCGTGGCAGCATCAGCACCAACTTTGTTTCACGCAAGCTAAGGTTGCCTTACTTGCACTCAGCACCATTCAGCTCCCCCTCACAGTCCCTGTCTTTTCCAGGTTTGTAGCAGGGCCCCAGCTTAGCAGAGTGTTCATCACACCGAGGAAGGCTCTCCTCTCCATGCTCAAAGGGGAGGACCATTGTCAAATTGCCAAAAAACATCCTTAAGGTGGTTGGCAGAGAACGGGACCAGGAACCCCCATCCTCGCAAAGACAAGCCTTGTACAGGCCTTGCATTGAAGATGCCATGACTTTCTGATCTGCCACCTGTGGCTGTATCAATTTACAGACTGACGTCCAGCTCCCAGGGCTGATGTGACACAGCAGGCTGCCCTCCACCCACCAATACCACCCTCTCCACCTCCCTCTGCCCAGCACATCACCCAGGTAAGTGACTCTGCCCAGATAACTGTTCACTGAAATTCAGCCCTTCCTTTCCTCTCCCTTTCTTGTTTCTCATATAAATTATAATTGTTTGGGGGTTTCCTTTAGCCCTGATGTCACCTTTGCTGCTATGAATTAACAAGTCTTACAAAGACTCAAAGTACACCAGCATGGAGAAGTGCTCTAAGTCTGATTTAACACAGAGATAGGGCCTAAGTCTGCTGACTTAAAGGATGTAGATCTACTTAAGTGAGTTGTGTATGTATATTTATTTATATATATACACATATGTATATGTGCTGAAAATAATGTATCCCTTGCAACAATCCAGCACGGGAAGTGATAGAGTTGATGTTGCTGAAGTCTCAGTGCCAAAATTGGCTGTCATGCTCCAAGGGACGTTCTAGTTAACCATGCACAACTGAGTGTGGGGTGAGACACTGGGGCACCCTGTGGCCTCTGCAATGCAGGAAACCAGTTTCAAGCCAGGACTTTTTAATGAATGGAGCTGTTCCAATTCATGACACTGAAAACTCGATTTTTAAGACTGATTACACCCTGAAGTTACTTAGTCTGACAAATTGTCACAGTCCAGCCTAGATTCCTCCACCCACCACAAAAATGAGTAATCCCACATCTCTATACTGAAGTGCCCTTAAACATCAGTTCCCACATATAGGGATCCTGTGCTTGGTGTCTGGATCAAGCCCAGCAGCTAATTAAGCCTAATACTGCCCTCCTGGAAAAATGTCATTATGGGTTTTGGTCCCTGCCACCACTTTTCTGTTGGCAGCAATTTAAGACATGCAGGGACACAGGATTTCTTTAAAGGAGATGGCTGGCAGCCTCTGTGTAGGGTTGAAAGATCTCTAGATGCCTGAAAAGCTCATGGAGTTTTTCCACTTCCACCATGCATAGCCCATATGTGCTAGAATCAGAGCCATATTTCATCAGTCCCTGGTCAGTAAGATCATCTCAGGACTCACAGAATCCACTGACTGTAGCTGAGGATACAGGTCTTATACTGGCTTGCTCTTCCCATGCCACTCCTTTCAACCTTCCCCAGCATCTTCTGGTTGGGTGGTGCAGGATGGAACACTGGAGCTGTGACCCAGTTCCTACTGGCAGTGCTGGGTAAGAGGTACTGCAGCTTGTGCCCTGCCCTATGTGCCATGCAGGTCCCCAAATGCTCACCAGGACATCCCTCAGCTGGTGTTAACTGGCAAAGCTCTGTTGAGTCCACTCAACAGCATCAGCTCACACTAGCTGCAGTCTGGTTTTCTCTGGTGGCTTGGGCTTTCTGCCTTAGGCTAAGGCAAAAAATGTCATTGCTTCATCTGAATTCACCAAGTCCTTCAATTCTGTGTCCCAAAGCCACAAAGCTGTTTACTCTTTCCATACTGAAATACCCCTGCACTTTACTGCTTCGTTAAACTGTGAAGTAAAATGCCCAACCCCTCTTTTTGATTGAATATTTCTCTTCTATTGTCAAAAAAGGACAGTATTTTCATGGGGTGGGGGTGGTGGAATATGTTCACGTTCACTCCCAAACACTGGCCAAAAGGCAAAGTTCATTCCTGGATTGCTTTCAACACTCTTGACAGGGGAGGGCAAGGGCAGCCTTTCTGATCATAAATAAAGCTCTTTGCTTCTGAAATGTGAATTGTTTAGATCAAACAAGACTTAGTTCACAAGGGTGCAGATGTCCAGCTTTTACCAGTCTGCACATGGCCAGAGCTCTTTCTAAAAGACATTTTGTGCATGAGGAGAGGTTCATCTGGGTGCAGGAGTCAAACACCATGTGCACATGCATTCACGGGCTCTGCAAACAGCAGGGCAAGCTGGCCTTTTGGGGGTTCACCTGCAAAGAGATGTAGATTGCTTTAAATGGTGAAGGAAGAAGGGCTGGGGATATGCATCCCTCCTCCAGGAGACTGTTCTCTTTCTCTTTATACTCCTGTGGCCATACCTGACATTGGCAAAACTCCAGCTGAGACCCTGCCCTCTTTTTACACTGTGCCCACTTAAGGAAAGGTCTTGTCCAAAAGGTCCCAAACTGGTCTCTGCTTGCAGATGAGGACAGAAAATTATCTCTCCTCCTTCCCTTGAAAAGCTCAGCTCAGCAAAAGGTGTTTCCAACTTCCCAGATGAAACACTGAATTTGCAGAGGGCAGAAGGGTGGACCTTGTCCTGTAACATGAAGAGCAGACCTAAAGGTATGAATACCTCTTACCGGAAAATATTTGAATGTCCTATTTTTACCATGAACCATGACTCTCAGCACAAAGCTGACTTATAAGTGGTTCAGGCTTTTATATCCCATCCTGAAGACAACACTGCTGACCAGGGTGCAGGTTTGCAACAGGCTCTGAAGAGAAAGCCCCTGGCCCTTGAACTACCACTACCTCTTCCAGCACTGCCCAGATTTTTTTCAGAGGGCATCCACCCAAGTCCATGCCCAGCCCCACGCTCCTTTGTGTGATCCAATAGCCTGAGAAAGTGCACCTGGAATGCTCTGCGCACCCTGCTGTCTTCCATGCACTGCCTTTGGGGAGTCTTTGCAATGTTCACCTTGGCTGGGGAGGAGCAATATTTCTCTTTGAGTGTAACTAGCAAGTTGGTGGTTTGCCGTTTCCCATAACTGGTAAAATAAGTCACAGACACCAAAGACGGTTTCACACACTGGTATCAATCCCCAAAAAAGTGGAGACGCAGAACGGAATTGGGAAGGCTCTTCTGTCCCAGCTTCTAAACAAGACATGTTTTCAGGCCATGCTGCCAAAACTGGTTGCAAACTTAGATAACCAGAAAAAAGGTTGGGAGGCACCGGTCTGAGCCGCACAGGCATGCCAATGTCTCAGTGTGAGTTCAGCCTATGGGAGTATCTTCTTTACTTCTACTGGCCAGGGACAAGTGAAGATTGGGTAAAATGGAACAGCTGTGAATTAAGCTGCTTTTCAGATCCAAACTAGCTTGCTAGAATGCCAAATAACAAACTCGGATGGATGATAACCATGAGCTTCTTTGCTAGATTAATGCAGGAGGAACAGTTCTGCAAAGGGCATTTGCAAAATGCAGTTTTAAAGAAGCAGTTTTAAAGAAGCCATTCCAGTGCTTCCAGGCAAACAAACCTTCACACTTCTTGCTAACATATGCTGACACTAAGTGTGCTCTAAACATCCCTAGCGACAAGGATGCAGGAGGTGAGGTCCTTCCTGTGGCTTAGCAGGAACATTGCTAGGGCATCTGGCCCCCAGCATTTGTACGGGAACAGGCTTCATGGCCTGCTGTGTGCCAGGGGTGCTGCTCAGTCAGAGTGTGGGCACAGAGGCAAACGCCATCTGTTGAAATCACAAGTCCCACAGCATGGAACAGGAAACAAGAACATGCTGCAGAAACAATACCAGTGAGCATGGAGAAATGGAGGCTCTGTCATGCATGACTGAAATCAATCAGAGTCAAAAAGTTGACACTGAATTTGGCAAGAGCAGGATTAAGTCTTCTCCCAGTTAGTTCTGGATGGAGTGGTGATGAGACTTTCCATTGTAGGTTATATTTTACCTTGCTCTGGGCAGGGAAGGGTGACAAAATGCATTTCATAATGCATTTCATATGCTGTAAACGACCATCAACTTCAGACCTGCAGGCGTGGCTTGATTAATTTAGAAAGCTGGAGCAACTGCAGACACTGGCAAGCCAAACCAGCAACGTCTACCACCCATCAGAGACCATTACAGATTCACACTTATCTACCACAGGTAGTACTGTGAGCTGCTGCAGGTCAGAAACCTTGAAATCACCTGCAAGTCTGCACATGGAAGATGTAAATAACTTTAAAAGCACAGTCTAAAAATAAGAGATCATCTGTAAGACCCTGCAGTCTGCTCACCAAACAAGCAACTGCATTGCTTGCATGGAGTGAAAGGGTCACTAAACAGTAGCACAGGTTTTACACAGCAGCAACTGAAAGGCACTTCAGATGACATTTTGTTTCACCCCCAGTGGTGTTCTGAAATATCTGCTCCTGCATCTCACCTGGAGTTGGGAAGCAAGAAACAGGGGATAGGAGCTTTCCAAAAGGTTTGTCTTCAGGGCAGAAATGTTACACGCTTGGCACATGCTGGCATGTTGGCAAGAGTTTGACACCAGTTTCTTAAGGTAAAAAAAAAGATAAGCCACCTGTCAAAAAAAAATACTGACTCAATTCTTTTCCCTTCTGCTCAGGAATGGTTGAAAGAAGAGGAACACTGGATTGCTGAGCTCCCAGCAATGGAGAAAGCTCTGAGAAAATTATGATCCTTGGCTCATTTCTAGCAATCACTCCGTGATCTCCAGTCACTTCACAAATAACGTGAGTTTCTTTATAGCCCTGCACCACATATGGGCTTGCAGGAGCAGAGCTTGTTGCACACTACTGTGGGTCACTGATGGTGAAGAGGAGAAACCCACATGTCTTCAGACCAGGCTGTCCCCAAGCAATCCACAGTCAAGGTCTGTCTATCCAAAGAACAAACTCTAGGGTTGCTGTGCTGGAAGGCTACAGCTGGGACCTGATTAATTTGACCCCAGTGATTGGAGCTGTGCTGCTGCTTAGCAGATGCAACTCTGTAAAAGCCACCACAACCCTGTAATCTTTATGAAAGGAGGAGTTCAGGAAGGTTGAGGAGGTGAAAGGGAAGATACTGAAGAGATCAAAAAGTGAGACCCACACATACACATTATGCCCTCAAAACAGAGCCAAGGTGAAAATTAAGCAGTAAATGTGCTATCATTTTTATTTCATTTCCGGTACATAATTTGTTTCAACCAGCAAAGGGTTACAGTATTATTAAAAAGTTGAAGTGATTTCTTGTTTGGCTGCATTTTTCCCTCTGTCTTAACTCTGATGCCTTTCAGGCATGTAACGGCCTGGGCAGCTAAATTCTGCTTTTTTCAAGTAGCACATAGATAAACACAGATAAAATCGGCTGCTGAACAGAATTCAATCTCCAGCTAATCAACAGCACTTCCTGGCATAAGTATTATGGGGGGCTCTTGTTTTAGGACAGATGCACGTCCTTCAGCTCCATGTCATTGCTTCGTACCTGCCACAAGTGCCATCTCAGGGACTGGTTCCTGGGAATATTTAGATCACAGAGTTCTGAACAACAGCAAAAATAATATAGCGGGCAGAACAATGCTATTTTTATCCCTGATAATTATTTAGTCAGTGGGCTCTGTTAAGATACTTTTCAGTCGGGGTAACTTACAAGAAGGGAAGCAGTTTTCTCAAACAGTAAGCAAAGATGAGGAAAGAAGTGCCATGAAGCTGGCCTGAAACATACTGACTGTTCCTCTAGCTTCCAAATTCCAGGCAGCAAAGCAACAAAATGGAAAGGAAATTAACATGACTTGAAATAAATAAAAACCCCAAAACCTTTTCCCCAGAGACCACGAAGGACCAGAACTGACCAACTTCTTTTGCTATGGTCATTACGTGGAAGGCATGAAGATGTGGCATTAGATCTCTAGGGACTGTAAGGGGAAACGGTTTTCCAAGCATCAGGGCTACAAACAGGATACAGCTTCCCAAATTCCCAGCTCCTAACTTAGCTAGGGCATAAGCAAATCTCTCACCACATTTTCCCGCTATGGTAACATGTCAGGTCCATGAAAATGTCACTTTAGTCAGCTATTATTTACAGCTATAATGAAAGATCTGGCTGAGTTATTTGACACACATCTATATTCTCCACTCTAGCTGATAAGCAATATTTGTTTAACGGACCATTTATTTTCCCAGTATCTTCACAATTGCACATTACGAGTAATTTATACCAGAGCCAGATGAGATTTTATTTGGAGGTGATAACAGTAAATGCAGACCTTCAGGTAGAAAGCAGGGCTTTATTATTTCAAAGAATTACATCCTTCCTGCCTACCTCCCTCTTCTATTTCAAGTGGGAAATGTGTGCTGCTTTGCTTATTGTCCACAGCGTTACACAGGGACGCAATGGAAATTAAACAGCGAGAAGACACTACCCTAGATACAGCCACATTTTTCAGAGTAGATGGTGAGACTGCTATGACTGTTTCCCTGATCTGCCCAGAAGGGATGTCTGTCACGGTTTGCAGATTAGGTGAGGCCCAGAGCCATTCCCCCTCCTTCACTCATGGCGTTGAACCAAGGAGGATGAGGAGCGGGTGCATGTTCAGAAGTGGACAGGGCTGAGGGACAGGGGACAGCCAGGTGGGGTTAGCCTTTGCCAGGCAGCAGATGCAGGCATGAAACTGAAACCACCGCCAACCCCTGCTGAGGAATTACTGCAGGATCCCACCCCGTGGGAGCAGTTCAGATGGCAGGTCAGGATGCCAGGCTGCAAACACCAACCCCTGAGGCAAGCCCTGCTGCAGTGCTAGATGGGTGCCTCACTCCCTGCACAAGCCTGGGGCTTTCCCCAGAGCTGCTGGGACCCCCATGGGCTTGGAGAGCCATGTCACCTGCTTCGTGTGCAGGCTGCAAGCTGTCTCAGGTTGGGGGTGCTGGGCCTTCCTCTCACATGTGCTTTCACTGTAGGCGTTGGCAGGTCTGGAAGTTACGTATTGCCTGTAAACCCTTTGATGGACACATCCCCACCCAGTCCCTAAAAGACAGTCCCCCTTCCTGGAGCGCTTTCAGTGTAGGATGAGATGCTGGCTCTGTGGCCCAAGGGCTCTTCAAAATGCAGCATGTCAGGAAGAGGTATTTTGGTTGCTTGGGTGGGTTTTTGTTGTTGTTGTTGTTGGTTTTTTTAATATCACCCATAAATCCAACAGGATTGGCACACATGCTGACCTAGATCCCACTGTTGGGACCATGCCTGTGAAGGCTGCGCCAAGGAGCAAGGTATCCTCCTCCTCCTCCGTACTTGAGATGAAGCTGGAATCTCCACCCACCACACAAGACCGATTCTGGCACTGCACTGTTGTCCAACACAGCTCCTGAAGGTAAGCAGAAATTCCCTACACGGGGGCATTTGTCTGACAGCTGATCCACTGGGATACAGTCCTACAGAAGGCCGTGCTCAGTGAGGCAGACTGAATGCACAAATACTTAAGTCTTTCAAATAAAAAGGAACTCATTGCAGTGGTGGAACTCATTGCAGTAGCAAGTGTTGGGAAGGGACAAGAAGTCTGCTGCTTCAAGAAGGCACGACTGATATTTCTGCAGATGAATGTGACCCTGATCTCGCCTGATATCTATTAGGAGTTATGCTATTGAATGCAAAGCACTTATTGCAGCACAGCCCAAAAGCAGTTCTTCCAGCCTAAAACTATATCCCAGGGAAAACTCTAAGCAGATCTGGCTACCTTGATGTCATTTTATTCCCTATCCTTTCATGCTTATTTGTGTATATTATTAAGACATTTATTTCCTTGTATTTATGTTCCTTTTGGCCCAGCAGTACACGCAAGGTCTAGGGAATTCAGTAACCCAAGTCCTAAGAATCAATTTAATCACGTTCCAGATTTAAAAGGCAGAGCTAGGTAAAAGTCACCTTCTATTTTCATTAGGATATTTGCACTTAAGCACAAAACAATTGACAAATTCCCTACATGGACTTTATTTGAAGAAATAAAAGTCAATTTCTCCTGCACTGCAAGTAAAATGAAAAAAAAAAAAAAGTCCCTAAATGGTGTTGAACTTGTGGTATTTATGACTCTGGCCCTAAATTGCCTTTCATATTTTCTTGGATCCCAAAGCTATAGCCAAATTGGCTGGTTAAATGTGAATAAATGGTGCATTGTCTTTGAAACAAAGTCATGCTTATTAAAGAGAAAAGAGTTTACTTTTTCAGAGTCACAGTTAATAACACAAAGCAGGGAGAGCATGGATTTTACACACAAGAAAGTCTTCAATAAGGGCATGCAGTATCATTTTAGTCTGCATGAGAAGAGCTGTCCTAGAGCAGAAAAACTCTTCAACATATTTGTGAAGTTGGAGCAAAAAATAGTTGACTGCAAAAGAACGCAACTGGGTTCAGACTAGTGGTTTTGATAGGTCTGAAGCAAGGGATAGTATGAAATACTTCCCACAGTTCTGGAATGTTGTTTTCTTCACCTGACAGCAATTTATTGTAACCATACATACTAGAATTTTGGCCATTAGTGACTGAGCTTATATATGGTTTCATAGTATTACAGCACAAAGAGTGCAGGCTGCATTCCTGGCTCTGTCACGTTTATAAGCAAAACAAACACTAATATAATAGGCTATTAAAAAAAGCATGCCTTGGTGTGCAAATAGCTGCAATATTGATTTGCCAATTCTGCATGCTCTGATGAACAGCAGAGTAGTAGAGTTAAACAGAAGCACATTCATGGATTGCATAATCGCTTGTAGATCTTAAAGTCCTTGTTAAATGGCAAGATTAAGCTAATTAGATACTGAAATTTAGAAGTATGAAGCAAGCAATGCTCTCCATATTTTTCCTTCTTTAATAGCTGCAAGTACAGTATTTGCAGGGTGGAAATGAGAAGAAGTGAAGCTCTCTGTAGTCACATAGAGTGAAAGTTCCTATTTACTTCATTATTTTGCAGTGTACCGAACAGTCAGAGTGCACCACTCCAAATTATACAGTCAAATTGATTTCAGTGTTAGGATCTCTGCAACGTTCTGGCACGGAAATACACAATGTATGAAACCCATACTCTAACCCATACTCTAACGGCAGCAGCCCAGGGGCTACCAATGCGATATAAAATTTGGAAACATCTACAGCAGGAGTTCCTCTGAAATGTGCAAAGTGTTCACTTATGATCAAAATAAAAAAATAACTGGAAAACTTAGTTTTGCCTCACACAGATTACAGGAATAACTTTTTTCCATAGGAGTCAAGCACTAAAACTCTCAGTCCTAACAGCCTAAGAGCTGAACTAGGTTTTTCTCATGCTCTTTCATCTTCGATATCTAAGGACTTTCTTGGGAGGAGTGGTGGCCAACTGTCATATTACTGGAATGGAGGCTGTCATATCCCCATTACAGAGCTTTGCAGACACCTCCACCCCAGCTGTTTTCTGGTCTAGCAAGCCTTCATTCATCTTCCTCCCACATTTTATTTTACAAATACATAGCAACAGCCTGGTCCTGCCAAATCAGAGGCATGTGGGTAACTCTTTGTACATAAACAGTCCCATCAAGATGGCACACACGCCCAGGCATCTGCAGGTGAGGCTCTGTGTCTGGAACCGCAGCATTAGCAGGTTTGAGATTTGATTTTCATAATTAACACCTCACACCCTACCCATCGTAGTCTGGTGAGAAGGAGTCATTGTTCATGGGGAAGGTTTTGGCATGTTCAGGATTAAAAGGCAGTTTTCAATAATATGCTAAAATAGCCTTAGAACTTAGAAAGTAAATGAGGGTGTGAGAAGTCATTGCAAAATGTTTCTACCGGGAAGAAGTCTTTGAATTGCCACTAATCCATAGGTAGATAAGTTTTTCCCATGGAAAGATTTGTGCTGCAGTTTTTATTCCATACAGAAGCCAATTAACTGTGTTGGATACACCTACAAATGTCTTTTATATACGTTAAAAACAATTTTGGAAGATCCCTGGGGAAGAACTTTCATCATCCTTTAAAAACCTCCACCACCATTGCATATGATCTGAACTTTTGTGTTTTAAAAACAGTTTTTATAGCTAAGGGATAGAAATAAACAAAATAAAGCAGAATAATAGGCATAATAAATCTACCCAAATCCTACTCCACAGTCAACCGCTTCACTGGCACTGCATCAGGCTAACCGAAACCTACAGCGCTACCGCCAGCTGTCTGCGCTTACAAACCACTAACCCTGCTCCACTCGGCCATGCAGCGCACAAACCTTTCACGCAGAGTCATGCCACAAAACTCCACTCCAGCAAAGGGCAGCAGCACACAACCTTCCCCAGACCACGTCTCCATACCAGCTCCCCAGACAGACATCCGTACCCTGCCCGGAGTTAATGGAGAGTTTTATCTTTCTTTCAGCCAGGGCTCCAGCAAACGTGGCTCCATGCTCCTGACAAAACAGATGTGGGATGCTGGAGCGTAAGGATGACTGGGAGCTGGACTCCCCTGCCTCCGTCCAGACGATGCAGCTCCAACCTGTATCTACCAGTGTCACTGAGAAGCAATTACACTTTTCTGTTCTTAAGGTAGGCAGCAGAGCCTGTTTCAGACCTGGGTTTCACTCCCACGCCGTTATTAGAGTTTACCCAGCCAAACTGCCGACACTTCTGCGAGCGTATCATAAAACCCCCGGCCGGCAGTGGGCCAGCCCCCTGCCTGGGCACACCAGCAGCGGTGCCAACGCCGGACCGCGGCCTCGATGGGGCACGCGCAGCCCGGGAGAGCCCTCGTCCACCAGCGCAGGTGGATGGGCACCGAGCGGGGACACAGCCGGGGTGCCCCAGTCAGTGGGCACAGGCCCCTTCCTCGCTGCCCCCCGCTCCGGGGCTCGGCCAGCCTTTCTCCCCCCCGGGGCCCGGAGAGGACAGAGCCCAGCGCCCCGGGTTTGGCTCTTACCACTTTGCCGTCCTTGGCCTCTCGCCGGTGCCCCGGGGCCGGGGGGTCCGCGCTGCCGCTGCCCCCAGCTCGGCCCTCACCCGGCGAGAGGGAGTAGAAAGGGGGGCTGGGGCTGGGGGGCAGCCCCGAGTCCGGGCTGTCCAGCAAGCCTTCCCGGCTCTTCTCCTTCAGGCTCTCGTCCATCCCTTGCAGCTGTAGGTGACCTACCATGTCTGGGGGGCAGCGAGGGGGCCGCAGCGGGAGAAAATCCTCCAGCGCCGCCCGCCGCGGAGGGAGGGAAGGGGAGAGGAGCTCGGGG
>VZTV01052722.1:26774-40568 GCA_013400875.1 Anhinga rufa
CCCTGCCCGCCCGTCAGGCGGCCCCCGGGGAAGGGAAGGGAAGGGAAGGGAGCCCCGATCCCCCCGCCCCAGCCCCGCGGGGGATGCGGCCGTTTACGCGCGGCGGAGCCCGGGGCGGCCCCACCGGCAGGGAGCGCTGGGCGCGGCGGGGGACCGGGACGGGGACGGGCGGGCCGCGATCGTCCACAGGCTGCCGCCGTCCGCCCGCCCGCCCGCCGCCTCCCGACGGCCCATTTATCCGGAGAGGGTGGGAGGGGAGCCGGGGAGCGCCCTCCCCTTCCCCCGGCCCCCCAGCTCTGCCCCGGCCGCACGTTCTGAGGCACTTCCCGGGCAGGGAGCGCGTTTGGCGCCGCCCGCCGCCCGCTGCCCCCCGGGCGTCGCCCCCCGAGGAGACCTGAGGCAACCCCCGCACACGGCGGTACCCCCCGGCCTTCGGGAGAGGGGCCTCCCCACCCACCGTCACCGGGCTGCGGTTTCCCTCCACTGATTTCCCTCGCTTCTGCCTGAGTTTCCCCTCGCTTCTGCCTGATTTTTCCCTCAGTTCTGATTTTCGTCCCTCTTTCACCCCCTCTCTCCCCAAAGCAGCTTTTCCCGTCAGTGCCAAGGTGAGCGGGCCTGAGTGCTTCTGAGGGCTTTTCAAGAGCCATCGTCCCTCCTCACTCTGAGGTGGCTGGGGTGGCTTCACTGAGGCAGCGGGTGGCCATGGCAGTGTTGGCTACAAGCCCACCATTAGCCCCCATGCCGGTGGCCATGCCCTCACGGCAGTCCTTACGCCTCCCGCTTAGCGCTGCCTGAAACACAAACATCTTTCTCTTTGACTGGCCCCACAGCTGCTGGTCCACAACCACCGAGGAGCTGGCCCCCCCATCCTGGCTGTCGTGTGTTCGGGGCAGCCATAAATGCAATGGGAGAGCATCCCAAATCCCAGACAGCCGCTAGCCGGGAGGAGCAGCGTGTGCCACGGTCACTGCCAGCACTGAGGGGAACGGAGAGTCCGTATCAACCCTCAGGTTTTGGAGAAGCAAGCTGCGGTTAAACAGGTCGGGCTTGCTGAAGCCAATATGGACGTTTATTGCACAATAGCTGGCTGACATTAACGTTACCTTGTCCACAGCCTTGGTTATGTTTTTCTCATCATGTTTTCTCTCTACATAGAGTCCAGACTGTGAGAAATTTGGGGCAGGCCCACTCATACGGCTCAGCCTGGTGGAGCTTTATTCACAGCAAAAGGTTTCCATGGGAAACTGTTGAAATCCAACTGGCTGCCTCCTCTTGGTCCGAGCTGTTGGCCCAGCAGAACGGGACCATGGCTGTTTGTGCTACAAAACCGACAAATGCAATATTTGTTATGGCAGCTGATAAAAACGTGAGGGGTCTGATATTGCACCTAGGGGTGAAGACTTTCACACCTGAGCCCTCAAGATGGAAGCCCTCAAGATGGCACAAAGTCCTCAGAGGCTGGGTTTGATCCTAAAAGGGCCCACACTCCATCCTCCTGAGGGAGCGGGTCACACTGTATGGTGGTAGGTGAACTCGCCAGCTAATAAAGCTGGATTTGTTTAGGCTTATTCTTGCTCTAGTCAAAAGGAAAGGCCAAGGATGCCCAAATCCACCCTTGACTGAAATGAGGGGCCCTCCTCAGAGTGACTGAAGTGATCTGTATGCACTGAGCTGTGCAGAGGAATGTCACTGATTTATAAATGTCAAACAGGCACCGAGCAGCCCACACACGAACCTCAGTGAATTCTTACCTCTGACCCGCTCATCGGCTCCAGCAGGCGCACAGGCTGATTTAGAGCCCCTTACTGTAAGGGCTCTAATGTCTCACACAGGCTATGGCTGATCTGAAAATGTCAAAGGGGACCAAAGGTCAAAATTTCCATAAATTAGGCCCTGGCTTGCTACCTATCACGTAATAGGATTCTTCGGCCAGTTAACACTGTGAACTACAGGCATTCAGCCCAGCAGTTCCCCTGCAGCCCTGTTCCCCTGCCCCTCTCCTGAACTGGCGAAATCATATGTGCAAAGGGAAGGAGTGTCTTCAGAGCTGCTTTCCTCCAAGGAGAAAAAAGGACCAGGACAAAGGGACACTGGACAGGGGTGAGTGTGCTATCCTTTACTCCTAGAGAGGTATATTTTAGCTTGGGGAGCAGTTGTGGGGAGACCATTTTTCGGATTCTTGTTTTGAGAAACTACAATCCAATTTTTCCTGGAGCTAAATAACATATATTTGTAAAGGTAAATTTCAGTACAGTACATGTGTTCAGCACAGAAGTGGGTGTTCATGGTTTAGGGTTTGCTGAGCATTGAACAGTTGGAATGCTCGGCACTGTTGAACATCCCCAAGCATTTGTAGGGATATTGATTTCACTTACAACTGGCTAAGCTGCTGCTGGGTTCTGCAGGGCATGTGTGTGCACATACTATGGTGGTATTGTTATTGTTGTTGTTGTTGTTCTGCAGGGCATGCACGTGCAGATATTATGGTGGTATTATTGTTGTTGTTGCTGTTATTATTCTGTTTAAAGTTAGTAGGGGGTTGTTCACCCAAGATGGAGCTCTCTTGTGTAAAGCACGGAGTGGGCAGGTAGTATGAAATGCTCCTGTCCTGATGTCTGTGATGGAAATGATGCATTCTTTGGTCAGAAGTCCTCCTGGATCCACAGTGTCCAGCTCTTGGGCAGTGAAAATTTGCCTGAATGGAAACTCAGTGAAGGATACAGTGGGCAGACACAGATGTATGTATGGGGTAGTAGAATTAGACCTGTTGAAACAGCATGTATATATTGCATGGTGCCCTACTGAAAGAGAAAAACAACAAGTGGGGATTTTCAGTCGAGGCCATGTTGCTCTACTGAAACCCTCCTTAGTTCAGCAGTTCTTAATTTGCTGGATGGAATCACTAGGGACTGGTACATTCCTGTGTCTTGTCTTGGGAACAGGGAAACTGGGCCCTTGTGTGTATGGTGGGACAAGGAGGAAGGAAAAGTCTGGAGGGAAGTTTTCTGAAGCAGCTGAGTGTAGACAAACAGGTGCAAGCAGAGTGGTACAAGGGCAGCAGTGTGTGAAGGCATTGGCTGTGGGACAGTGGCCTCCACTACCAGCACTAACTCTGCAGGAATAACCCTGCCTAGCTGGGAATTAGAGTGTAAAACAACAATAAATAAGGAGTGGGGAGTCAAGTAGCAGAAAACTATGGAAAATCCAGCAGGACTGTATCTGTTAAGATTCAGTTTTAGGCAGAGGTGTATTTCTGAAAACATCGATTAAAGGGGGCTTTATGAAGCACACATTTCTCAGAGCTTCTCCAACTTTTATTTTCATTGGTCTATTTTGTTATAAAATGCAACTCCCAGGTCCAGTCCTGAAATGGGTGAAGAAACACATATGAAGAAACCCCTGGGCTTTGCTGGGAGCTGCAGAGGCTTGGTGCTGCTCAGGACCAGAGACCTGCTGTGTGCCAGGCTGGTGATACTGCATTGACAGCTCTTCTTGGGTAATGAGCAAAGCACTAGGGATGCAATGCGATCTGCACCCTGGCTCGGTGGGCTGCATTCAGTTGTCTGAGGTTTCCAGGTGAAGCTTTACAAACCAAAATCTGATAAGGGCTGTGTGGCCTCCACAGATGCTTTGGTTAAGTGCTGGGACTTTGTCCACATGCTTGGATGTTTGTTCCTCTTTGCTACTGGCTGCCTTGCCAAGTACCATGGGACTCACGTCTGGCACTCCTCTCACTGGTGGTATTCCTGGGATCCCCTTGCAGCCTCTCTACAACCCCGACCTTTTCTCTGCCCTCCTTCCTTATGTCCAGCTTCTGGCCAAGCTCCTGTATCCAGCACAGCTGTGCTACAACATCCAGCAGCCCTTTATGGCCATGAATATCCCACTAGTAAGATATATCATGAACAGTCAGATCACTAGTATAAAATGATGCAGCACAGGTGGGAAGTCATGAGAGAGGGACTGTGTGGGCAGGAACCCAGACAGCCTTCCCGGTGTGATCAGCCCTGCTTCTGGATAAAAGCTGGTATCCCTCCTTGAATCCACTAGGATTCAAACCTCTCCATGCTCTGATGAGTCCTCTGCCTCCTGTTTTCCTAGCTATTCTCTTAGCTAGATTTGAGTACTTTAGGAATCTGCCGTCCCACAGACATGGCAGAATGTCAGCGTCGCGTGCTAAGTTTCCTTCCACTGCTGCCAGGCCTGAAAGACAAACACAGTGAGGGAAGAGAGACAGGATACAAACACCTACATCAGGACTTTTTCTGGGTGGCAAAATGGGAAGAATGATAGGAATGTCCATTCTGGTTCACCGTCGAACCTGATCCTCCAGAACACCCACAGCATAACTAGTCCCAGTAAGAATGGCTTGGGCCACAGTTGGATGTAACTCTGCTCTTTGGTTCCCTCCAAACTGGTGCAGCCTTTCCTCTCTGCAGTGTGTTGCTGACAATAGTGTTGCAAGGCACCAAAGCAGCAGCATCGCTGAGGGGAAGATGACCGCAGAGCAGGACCCAGGCACATCAGGCCCTTGCCTGGCACCTCGTGGAGTTGGTCACCTCAGCCCAAAATGATCCAAAGCATGAGGGTGGCATACCGCCGCTCACTGCACAAGTCCAGATGATGATATAAAGAGCAGGAAGCACATCCGTCATGCTGGACCTGGAAGCCACATGCCAATAATGACTCATTTTGCAGAGCAGCATGGCAGAATTCAAATCAAAGGAACCTTTCTGCCTGAAAAGCAGAGGCCATTTATCAAGAGATAAAATCACCTCTTGAGAGGTCTGCTCATTTATTTTTAGGCAGCCCCCACATCAGAAGTTTTTTCGACCTGGACTCTGAGTCTTGGCTGTCTGGTCCAGGCAAGGCCACAGCCCAGAAGGAAACAAACTAACATAGGCAGTTGCTTCTGAGAGCTTCTCTGAGGAGATACCTTGTCTCCTTGCAGCATCCTCACGTATGGCTTTGCCAAGTCACTACAAGGGCTTGTAGCTTGTTCCTGTCTCCTGTTAGCACTGTGTCAGTCCTGCACTGTGGGAGCAACTGGAGTGCTGTGCAGCTCCCTCCAGTCATGGCTGCACCTGCCCTGGCCCTGTTACCCTCGCCAGATAAACAGTCCCTCCTTGGAACAAAGTGTCTAGCAGGAACAAAGTGTCAGGAACTGACTTGGAACAAAGTGTCTAGCAGGAAATGAGAACGAAAGCCACAAAATCTCCTTTTCTGGGGTCAGGAGTGCCTGTTCTTGGCAATAAATCAAAGGAAGCAAATTTCCTTTGAATATTCTGAGTTTGACATGAAGACAGTACATCTCCCAGACAAGACAGTAGACTTTGCAACTGTAGTAAAGAAGGATGATCTTTGAAGAACATGCATAGGGTTATATGCAAATGTTGCCTTCTCACATTTGACTGCAGTTTGTACAGTTTGTGCCACAATCAAGGCAAAAAAAACCCCCAAACTGAATGCTGTATTACAGAAGGAGCAAAGGATCTGAAGCACAGAGAAATCATCATAAAGACTTCTGCTGACTCTGCTTGCCTTTGAAGAGGGTGCTACATGCAGACTATTCCATTACCTGTGGAGTCCAGTCGGCATTGCTGATATTGTTACATACTTGAGTCAAAACACACCTTCCTGCCTCACTGCCCTGGTGAAGGACCTGCCCATTATCCTGTGAAATTTCTTCTGCTTGTCTGTCAAGGCTGCTGTGCTTTAATCCTGGAGGATAATCAACAGCGAAACCATTCATAAATCACAGCTAACAGAAAAGACGCCGATAGGGTCTTAAATTTCAAGCCTGCGAAGCCATCATTTCAACAATGACAGTCAAAGGGGAGATTAAGAATTCTTTTACATGGAAAAGTTTTTCTTGGAAGAGCAGCCCTCTCTTTGGTTGCCTGTAAATAGTCATGTGGATTTGATTTTTACATGGCCCTTCTGCCCACTTGCAGGGAATGCTCTGCAACCCCCAATGGGCCTGTTCTCGCACTGAACTGGTGTGTGGAGGGACTGCGGCGGGATTTGAATAAGGCATCAAAACCAAAGAACTAAAGCTTTGCCCGGTACTAGCAGAGGCCAAATGGGCTGCCTGTTTGGGAGGCAGTGGCAGCACGTTCCAGAGAACCAGACCCTGTCTGGCTCAAGTCCACCATGCCTCTGGGTCCAACTTCAGGATGGGAATAAGACCAGTGCCTTGTTTTATGGTGCAAGTATAGCATTTGGAGATTATCTGTACTTGCACCTCATGGTGTTTAAGGCTGTAAGGGTATCATGAAGTCTATTGCCAGAAAGTGAATGTAGGGCTGGATTAACACCCTGCCTGGAGGGTAGGTGATCTCTCACTGATCCAAACTGACTCTTGTCTTGCTTTGTTCATTTGGACTAAGCACTATACTCAGAAGAAAGGAGGGAGAGTGTCTCTGTGTAGTTCTTGCCCTCCTTGCTGTGGATGATGACCAGCCGTGCTCACAGCATCTGTCTTCAGGTTGAGAAGAGCGAGTCCCAGACAGGCTCCAGATTCATGCTCATGGCTGTCCCCAAACAGCCCAGCTGGAAGTGGACTGCCTGTTCAGTGAAACTCTGGGATAAGAAATGTTTACAGCATGGTTTCCTACTAATGCTAACGAGTTCTATTTGAATAATTACTCAGAGTAAGGTTTGACTGTAGCTGCCTCCATTCCATCCACAGGGCAGAGTAGAAGAGCTAATAGTGCCATTACTGGTGAAAGATGAATTCACTTGCTGAGACCTAACAATTTTCAGAATCACTGGTGGACAGCTAGGGCTTGCTTAGCACTGCAAGTCTAATGGTAAGGCTTCCAAGGATGCATAGCACTGATGCCACTGTGTAACAGGTAACTTGAACCACAGAGATCTTGAAAACTGGAGGAATGTATCTTCTGATCTGTAGAGGATTTAGTGCCAACCTTGCCTGGGGTGTTCTCACTTTCTTATTATCAGGTCCTCCAAGAGAGATAGATAAACAGCCCATTTAAAATAAAATAAAAAAAAAAAAGATAACTGCATGTATTTAGAGCTGGCTTATTAAATTAAAAACAGCAGGTTAGTTAGCTCAATTAAGCTACCTGAGGTTGTGGAGCCTGAAGGAGCCATTTTTTTAATTGAAGAAAAAAATATCAAAATCAAATCCTTCTTCATGGAAGGATTTGAGTTTTTGTTTGCAAAGGAAGCATCACCCCTTGCAATGAGAAAATATAACTCATAAAGCCTGGTGACAAAATTCTGCAAAGGAGCAGAGTTGGAGGAATGAAAGCCTGAAGAAGATGCAATGGGAGCAGGAGAAGAAATACTATGTGGAGGAATACAATCTGCTAAGACATCTAATAAATATGTTTCTATAAATACATTAGCAGCAAAAGGAGGGCTAAGGAGAATCTCCATCCTCTGTTGGATGCAGGGGGAAACATAGTGACAAAGGATAAGGAAAAGGCTGAGGTACTTGATGCCTTCTTTGCCTCAGTCTTTAATAGTAAGACCAGTTGTTCTCTGGGTACCTAGCCCCCTGAGCTGGAAGACAGGTACAGAGAGCAGAATGAAGCCCCATAATTCAAGAAAAATGGTTAGCGACCTGCTATACCACTTAGAAACACACAAATCTATGGGGCCATATGGGATCCACCCAAGAGTACTGAGGGAGCTGGCGGAAGTGCTCACCGAGCCACTTTCCATCATTTATCAGCAGTCCTGGCTAATGGGGGAGGTCCTAGTTGGCTGGAAATTAGCACATGTGATGCCCAGCTACAAGAAGGGCCAGAAGGAGGATCCAGGGAACTACAGGCCTGTCAGTCTGACCTTGGTGCCAGGGAAGGTTATGGAGCAGATCATCTTAAGTGCCACCACTCGGCATGTACAGGACAACCAGGTGATCAGGTCCAGTCAGCATGGGTTTGTGAAAGGCAGGTCCTGCTTGACTAACCTGATCTTCTATGACAAGATGACCCACTTAATGGATGAGGGAAAGGCTGTGGATGTAGTCTACCTAGACTTTAGTAATGACTTTCACAGTGTTTCCTACAGCATTCTCCTGGAGAAACTGGCTGCTCATGGCTTGGATGGTCATACCCTTCACTGGGTAAAAAAACTGGTTGGATGGCCAGGCCCAAAGAGTTGTGGTGAACGGAGTTAAATCCTGTTGGCAGCCAGTCACAAGCGGTGTTCCCCAGGGCTCAGTACTGGGGCCAGTTCTGTTTAATATCTTTATCAACAATCTGGATGAGGGGATCAAGTGCACCCTCGGTGAGTTTGCAGACAACACCAAGTTGGGCAGGAATGTTGATCTGCTTGAGGGTAGGAAGGCTCTGCAGAGGGATCTGGGTAGGCTGGATCAATGGGCTGAGGCCAGTTGTATGAGGTTCAACAGGGCTCAGTGCCAGGTCCTGCATTTGGGTCACAACAACCCCATGCAATGCTACAGGCTTGGGGAAGAGTGGCTGGAAAGCTGCCTGGTGGAAAAGGACCTGGTGGAAAGGTGTTCATCAGCAGCCAGCTGAACATGAGCCAGCAGCGTGCCCAGGTGGCCAAGGCAGCCAGCAGCATCCTGGCTTGTATCAGCAATAGTGTGGCCAGCAGGAACAGGGCAGTGGTCGTGCCCCTGTGCTCAGCACTGGTGAGGCTGCACCTTGAATCCTCTGTTCAGTTTTGGGCCTGTCACTGCAAGAAAGACATTGAGGTGCTGGAGCGTGTCCAGAGAAGAGCAACAAAGGTGGTGAAGGGTCTGAAGAACAAGTCTTGTGAAGAGTAGCTGAGGGAGCTGGGGTTGTTTAGTCTGGAGAAGAGGAAGCTGAGGGGAGACCTTATTGCGCTCTACAGCTACCTGACAGGAGGTTGTGGCAAGGTGGGGGTTGGTCTCTTCCCCCAAGTAATTAGAGATAGGATGAGAGGAAATGGCCTCAAGTTGCACCAGGGGAGGTTTAGATTGGATAGTAGGAAAAAATTCTTCACTGAAAGGGTTGTCAAGTATTGGAACAGGCTGCCCAGGGGAGTGGTTGAGTCACCATCCCTGGAGGTATTTAAAAGACATGTAGCTGTGGTGCTTGGGGACATGGTTTAGTGGTGGACTTGGCAGCGCTAGGTTAATGGTTGGACTTGATGACCTAAAGGTCTTTTTCAGCCTAAATGATTCTATGATTCCAATGTGCTTTCCTTCAGTTACTCTTCCATTGAGAGTGGGAACTAGGTGGCTCTCTGCTAGTGTGTTTACACTCCCTGATTTCTATACATACACTGTGTTTCCTACTTCTGTTTTTCTAGCCTGTTTAGTTTTCTGACAAACAAGGGAAAATATCACAGTAGAAAGGATGCTTCTGTTCTAAGCATGGTTAAAGAAAAACAAAAGCACACCAAAAACTACTCTGAAGAATTAAAAAATCTTTCAAAAAAACAGGTGTTTCACAGCTTATGGTTTTCTGGAGTTTTTAAAAAAATGGAAGCAGCATGGATAACAGTGAGGATAACTCTCCCCAAGAAAAAAAACAAACAAACAAACATTTTTTCAGGTTGTTTTTTTTTTAAGTGATCATTTAGAATGCAGGACCAGACAAGAGATATAAAGCCTCACTGAACAGCTTACAGATTAAATCCTTGACTCAACAAATAGGTGTCATTATAAGGACTCTTATAGTTCTTATTCTTGGCTAGCCTTTTGTGATAGTGTTGTGTCTCTTTGATTTATGACACATTATTCCCTCCTGTAATGTCTAACAGTCAATGCACATTTCTTCTCCAGGTATCCACCACATTTAGCACATTTATAAAGCTTGGAAGGACAACCACAGCTCACAAATTGCCTGTTGAGATGTGGCATGTTGAAAATAGGGCATGACAGAGTAACACGTGATGGACAATAGGGGAGATGGCTTCACTGGTGTCTTAGCTCTATTTCCTACAGCTCTAAATCAGGTGTGACATGAAAGAAATTATTTGCGCACCATATGGTGACTTGAGGATTGGAAGGCCATCTTCTTCCAAGAGCAGTAGCTGTCAACCTGTCACTTGTGGAAGGAAACCAAGAAAAGCAATTCTAGTCAACTTAAATTCTTGTACAGGAGCTGCATCACTGCTGAGAGTCCACAAATGGAAAAAAAAAAAAACAGTCAGAACTCACTGTCCTAGGGCCCTTTTCAAGTTAAAAGTCTTTGGTTCCCATGCTAAGTTAATATCCCACTGAAAACCACTTGCTCCATGATCTCTGCAACTCTCCTAATGAAAGAATGGGAGCTGAGAATTGAGCCTTCTTGAAGGATATCAGTCCATAGATGCTGGAACTCAGTAGGTTTGAAGTTGTTAGAGGTCATTTTGCTGAAAATCTGGTTTCCTTCTTGTTTATACTTATCAGCAGACTCTTAGCAGAACCCTCAAACACAGCCCTCCCCTGTGGATATGAAGGATTAACCCTGTATCACTGGGAATCTGCTCAGCCTTTTCTGATGTCTGTAATAATCAGAGACAGAGAAAGACTGACCTCTCTGTATGTGGTGCTCAGGGGGACTGACCTAGGCACCTCTCTTCAGTGTCTGCCCGTGCTGTAACCAGCTGCTTAACAGATGCGTCTGAAACAATAGCTCCAGGCATGGGATTCAGGCTTGGGCTAGGCTGGTCAATCAAAGCTCTCTGCATTTACTGAATTGCCATCAAGGTTTTAGCATTGGTGGATGGGCAGGTGTGGTCACCTGTCCCCTGACAGCTGTGCGGAGACCACTGGAGCCATCAGCTAAATTACCTTGAATTGATGACCTGCAGATTTAAAGCACTGCAACCCAGTTCCCATTATGCACACAGCTCCTATTTCCTTTTGTATTTCTTTAATAGAAAAATAACAGGAAAAGCAATTACTGGCCATATGAAATATAAGTTCATACAGTATTTCCTATAAGACTTCAAGCAACTCCTTGTTAAGCAGATAAGTTAATCTATCTTTTGGTTCAGGCCACAGTAAGTTTTCAGCCTGAAATCACTATGGCACAGTAACTAATGGCATTTGCCATAGAAATGATGTTGAAAAAACAAGGAATCTGGGCAATTATTAGGTGTATATTTCCGGTGAAAACAACCCACGTAAAGACAGTGTCAGTGAAAAGGATGATTGATCATCTGGATTTTGCTCCCTTGTGTTTTCTTGTCCACTTTCTCTACAATGTAGAATTAAGTGTCGTGCAATTATTGTAATGAAATCTGCTAGCAGACTTTTCAGCATGAGGAACTCTGGCACTGTCAGGAGGGGCTCAGCAGGGCTTTTTACCTGTGGAGGCTGAAACTGCACAGCAAGAGGAGCGTGGTCCCTTCAGGCATTCAACTTTCAGAAAGACCAAGGTAAGAGCTTTACCAGAGTTGGCTTTTTTTCCACTTTGAATTCTTGGTAAAATGCTGTGTGTTCCAGTCTTGACTCAGAGCTCATTAAAGTCAATGCAAAGGCTCTTGTTGACTTTAATGAGCAGTGGTTTGAACCCTAAAGCTATTATATGATCAAAACTCCCACCAAACTGTAAATATGGAGGTGTTTTCTTTGCATTGCAGATACAATATTTGGCTACAAGGTAGAGATGCTTGGGATTGTTTTCTGTATGATCTCTGTGCCTCTTTCAGATGCCCAGTAGTTTTACTGGATTGTTTATAATTATAATTTTGTTTATTAGATTAAACAAATTGGCCAGATTCAATCTCAATGTAAAACAGAAGCAACTGAAAGCTACTGAAGTCAGTGAGTGAAATTTGGCTTCTCTTACAACATGTATAGTTTTGTTCAGCTGTTGGCCACTGGTGTGGGAGAGCTTGTTCTCAGGGTACATCTGGTCCACCCACACGCCATGGCACCATGAGAAAAGTTCTGACACTGAACCTGCAATACAGATTTTGCAATGGGCAGGGCAAGTCTATGAAGCAACAGGAAGCAAAGAAAATCAGTGCACAATAGAAAAAAAAGTGCACTACTCACAGATATATTTTATTTCAAGCCTGCTCAGAAAAAAAAAAAAAAATCTGGGACAAAACCAAAGCTTGGAGCTCAGACCTTCTCACTGAGTGGTATCGCTCTGAATAGCCTTTGGAAAGGTGTGTCACTTGTTCTCTAGACTGCCACAACACCCTGGGATGCTGTAAAAATAGCTGGCACTGCCTGACTGACAGGCAGGAGACGTGTGACCCTAAATTATGATGTTTTCCTTTTCATGATGAAATGAATGCTGCCTTAGACAGAGGCTGAAATACATCTGTTTGCGGTGGGAGTGCCATTTTAGGCCCGTTTCTTTTGAAACTGGGGTTGGAATTGCCAGGGATCAGGAGAGCTATGGGCTCACAAAGAGGGCACTGTCTTTGAGGAATCTTTACATAAGCCCTGCACAACCGAGGCAACAGGAGTTTGCACAGCTGCTGCTGGAAGCAAACATGTACTTTTAGCTGACCTGGTGCTGATGACTTCGGGCGTTAAACCTGACGCTTTCCAGATGTACAGATCTCTCCTGCCACAGTCCCCAAACATTCAGTCCCCGGGTAAAAGGAAAATAATAACAATAATAATAACAATAATAAAAGGGCACTGTAAATACCACACTGTAGTGTATATTCTAGAGCTGACATTTACAGATCGCATGGTGCAGTTCGAAGGTGAGTGGCATTATCCTCTCCTAAGAGCTGTGTTTTGAACCACATTTGATTCAGAGTTAATTAGTGCTGCATCTACCTTCAGTCTCATCTCTGGTCAAGCACCTTCTTCAGAAAAGGTAGCTAAATATCTAGAGCTCTTCTTACCTGGTGGGAATTAACAAGTATCTGTCTGTGAGCATAAGACCCTCAGGGAATAGCCCTCAATCTGTGCTGGAGCCCAGGAGCACTCACAGGACAAAGGCATGTTGCCAAATAGTTAGCAAATTAAGTTTTGTGCTTCGTGGCAAAACAGAACCTTGCACATCAAGGGACAGACTTACCAGTGAGGATGGGATAGGATGCTTGTGAAGTGTTGTCACTGGACAAGTGACAGGGAGGGGGCTGACTGCTCCCCCACACCATGTCCTGACTCCTTCTGTGCTGCTGCAGGTTACAAGCTGTGCTGTGACTGATGACTGCACAGTAGGCTCTGGGATGACATTGTTCACTTGATTCTCAGAAGGAAATGGAACCGCATCCTTGCTCCAGACCCAGCATAAATTGTTTTCCTCCCTAGACTGGTTATTTTTAACCATATTTCCCTCCCCCATGCATCCCTGCAGCCCTTGGATGTTGAGATGTTCTTAGGGAGGGTGATGGGAGGGCGTGGGGTGCCTGAAGAGGATCATTTATTTTATTCCATTTTATTTAGGTGTGGTATTTATAAAGGCTCCAAAATTGGCAGCGAGAGAAAGGCAAATATTCCTCTGAACTGGAGACCGCCCCAACACAGACAGCTGCAGCCCAGCCTCTCCCCATTCTCCCTGCCAGTTCTCTCAAGCATGACCTGTTTGGAGGACCACCTTCAATGAGATCAAAAGGTGATTTTCCCAGTACTTCCTCCACATGCCACTTTACTTTCACACTGCCTGTCAACTGGGTGGCAAGTATGTGAGACAGGAATGAATTCTGGCCTCCCTTAGTTGAACGATGAATAACTCCAGGGAAGACAATGGTGCAATGAAGGTCAAATTGGATCTGAGAGAGCCTACAAAGCCCTAGAGATGTGTTCTTGCCATGGTGAGCTGGGGCATCCAGGGAAGTGGTTACTCAAAACTATCTCTCATCGGCTGTCAATTCTTTAATCTCTCCAGCCTGGGGGATTGCCTGTTATCCTGGGAAAGGATCCTGGAA
>VZTV01052725.1:0-30219 GCA_013400875.1 Anhinga rufa
ACCATCCTTCTGGTATGGGGGAAAAGGATCCTGCAAGCTTACAACTGCTGAGTTCACTCTCAACAGGAGAGGTTGGCCAGGGCAGGTAGCAATTGCAGCTTGGGAACTGACAGTATTGGTTGGTGGGTGGTGAGCTGTTGCACCACTTGTGATTTTCTGGGTTTTGTTCCTTTCCCTTGTTCTTTACCCTTCTGATTCTTTCCCCCATCCCACAGGAGTGTGGGGGAGTGAGCGAGTGGCTGTGCGGTGCTTAGTTGCTGACCAGGGCTAAACCACGACATAGTTGTAACATGAACACCTTAGTTTTGGGCTGAATTACTTTGAATTGAAAATATGTTATATATAAAACCAAAATATGTGCAAGCTGAGGCTTTGCCTAGCCTACAGAAGTGTCCTGATGTGGACAACTCTTCAGGAGTTTGCACAAAGCCAAGGTCCTGCCACAGAATTAATGTTAAATCCCCACTTTCCTCTTAATCTCAGGGATTCTGTCTCAAATTCTCCAACCTGAATTAACATCTGTCTCTCCTCCAGCAAAGTCAAGCCCAGGAGAAGGGTCACCCTGACGTGTTCCAGAGCCCTGTTAAGTCCCAAAGAAGAGGACAGAGGACTACATTCTCCCTAGCCAGCACACTCTTCAGGGTAGAGGTGAGTAGCAGCAACAGGGATTCAAATGGAACAGAGAAAAATGCAAAGCAGAAAAGGCTAAGACTGAGTTTTAGGAAGCTATTAGTCTGATGTAACAACCAAATGAAAAAAAAAAGCTCATGGTTAAGAGGCTGCCTGTGGCCTGTTGTGTGTTTTAGACATATTTGAGATTGTGTTTTGGTCTTGGACTTCCAAGAACCTTTGAAAAGCTGGGAAATACATGGTCTCTTGAAGTTACTACTGTGGTTTTCTTAAGAGTTTGAATTCACTTCTGCTTTCGCTTCCTCCCTCTTTTCCACAAGTGCACTTAGTTATTTAAAACCCAGTCGAGGGGTTGTTGCTATGAAATAGGATCATTCATCACTAGCCCAGATCTTTGATGTTTAGTAGGCCACCTGTTTGGGCTCCTTGGTCCTTTCACCCCAGTTTTGGTCAGAAGGTACCTGTGCAGGAGCCAGGTTATCCTGGGAGAGGAAGGCCTGGTGGGGAGGCAGTGTCCACTTTCAGCCAGGCCCTGTTCATCACAAGTTGAATGAAGCCAGCTTGCACCAGAGACCTGTGTGCAGTTGTGGGACTGTTGCATCTAAGGCAGCAAATGCAAGGTTCACAAACAGGATTCCTATCCTCCCTGCCTTGGCATTTGCTAGGTAGTCCTGTGTTACTGGCACTTGCTGTGCTGCTCTCACACCTCTTGCTCTGGGACTGCCTGTACCAGATGTGACTACTTAGGCTGCTGGTCTGACCCACCCATCAGCTGTGCCTGGCTGGATGAGGAGGGAGCTCTGTGCTCTTACCTGCTCCCCTTTCTTGGTGGGTAAGGGAGGCCATCTGCCTGCACCATGCTCTCTGCCCTCCCTGCATGCATCTTCCCTTGGGTGCTGCCCAGCCACAAGACAGGCCAAGGGCTGTCAGCCCTGAGCATGCACTGTGGGGGCAGAGGAGCTTGTGACTTGGGTCCTGTGTTCTCCGTTCTTCCTAGTAGGCCTCCCTGGAAGCTTAGTGGAGTCGTGCTCATGTAACTCAAAGCCTTTGACATGTGGTCTGACCTTCCCTGGCCCTAGATATTTGCTGGGAAAGTGTTGAAGTAAGCCTGAGTAGGCATGTGTCTCTGCATGGGGGAGGTGGGGGGAGGTGCACTTGAAGTCCTGCAGATGTGTTGCAATGTCAGCTGGGTGTTTCACTTCAGAATATGCTGCTGTACATACAGACCTGAGCAGCTCACCTGCTCTTAGTAGGCACTCAGGAACTCCTTTGTGCTAACACTGCTTTCCATTCCAGCCTCTAGCACTATGAAGGGTCATGCCTTCCTTCCTCAGCACCACCTCTTGGCTTTAAAGCCCCATTTGTAGGTTATGTCACTCCGCTGTCTTCCATGCATCTGTGGCAGGAAGGAGTTTCATGCCCCTTATTCATGTGAATAGGGCCTTTTTTGCTGGGACAGTTGTGGTTTTCTCAGCCGTTTTTTGACTGCTGACGTGTGATGGGCAGCCCTCTCCATAAATACAGATATGCATCACTAGAAAGGTCATTTTTCTGAGACGTGGCCAGACCCATGAGCACTGCTGCAAGATGTGGGTTTATGGGAATTTTTTTTTCCTTTCACCCTTTTCTTTCTCACCCTTTTGCAGGGCAAGGGCTTCTGGTCTGAAGCAGAGGGTGACAAGAGCTGCTCTCTCTGAATCCATCATGGAACAGGTTAGTTGCAAACATGACTTAAGTCAGTGGTTCACAGTGACTGGTGGTTCTCTTGTGCACTTGTTCAAAGGCACCTCAAAGGGGATGAGCCTCAAAAAGGGGTGGCTTGTGTCCTTCTCATCTTCCTCGGAGTTCCTGCAGGGACCCTGACACTGCTCCTATCCATCATGAATACAGACAAAGTGGATGGAACTTAGTTTTAAGTTCACTTAGTTTATTGTGCAATATTATGTTACCTTGCAGTGTGACACTTCCCCTCTAGGCTGGAGGTGTAGCTATTTAAGAGACTACTGTGTTTATTGATTTAGCTACAAACTACTGAAACTAATAAATGAAATTGACACACACCACTGTGATCCATTTATTGCGTTTTGTGCAATATTAATCACAACTATGAAACTACTGTTTATCATGCTTAAATCTTAACTACATTAAACTGCTATTAAAATGTCTATCATCCTCCTCACCCCACCTAGTGTTAGGGTACAGTTATGATGCTCTTTGCTTTGCCCTCCCACAAGCCTTTTGAATATAAACCTGGTGATTAGTCCAGTGGGTTGTTCAAGGGGATTGCCACTGGTGTCCCAGTGAGCTTGGGTTGCCCACTAAGTTTCACTGCTGTCTGTAAACATCCATGCTCAGATCACAGAAGATGTGCCTTAGTTGATCTTTCACTGACCATATACCTTATTTTCTATTTTTTCCATTTCTGGACTCTCCTTTTTGTTGTCTTTGTTCCTCCTTCCTTTGACTGCTCTCCTCTCAAGTAAACAACCCAACCTTAATTACTTTTTATGCATTTGTCCCAATTTTGCTACCATTGCCTAAACAATATGGGTCCTGTGTGATATTACTGATATGGTTATGTAGATGTGGCCTTGCAAGGTTCTGCTCCCCAAAAGGTACCTGAAACTCCCTTTCAATTATCAGGTTCTTCCTGGTTGCATATTGATTTCCCTATGCAGTTGGCAAGACAAACCATTCTACTTTAGCCTTGATTCTTCTCCCTAGTTACAACTAAGCCTAAGCATTTTCTTATCTTATAGGCAGACAGTCTGCATACCAGAGTAAGGATTTTTCTCACTTTGTCTGTGCTTCCATAACATCCTGCTCTCTTAGCTGTTAACTAAAATTATTGAACAGTCTCCTGGCTTTGTAGAGAGGCCTTAGTTGGTTATGAGGCCCCATGTTCCAGTGGGACCTCTTGCTCACATCAGTCTGACTGCCTCATGGACCTCCTCAGCCTAACTTGGGTACTCTGTGCTGCCTTGCTTGAAGGCAGCAGGGTGCGTGGCTGTGGAGGCGGCATGTGTCTGTTTACTGGCATCTACACTGTGCCAGTGTAGATGATGCCAGACACAAATGACCTGCCGTCTTACTGTCACTGTTCTTGTGGACAGCTGCTTGGCTTTCTACAGGAGCTGAACAGGTTTATTATGGAGCTATTGGAGATTCCTTTGAAGAGGGAGAAGAAATGTGAATCTTGGGGGTTTTTGCAGGCTTATGCTATCTGTTATCTCTGTTTCCCACCTTGTTACTGCTACACTCAGATTACATTTAAATGGGGAGCTGCTGGCTTCATTATGCACGGGAAGTAGAATGCCCATTCCCAAATTCAGGGGTAAAAACCTTCCAAACACAGATGTCTGAATAGGGGGAAGTGGGTGGCTTGTGCTGAGTATGCATCTCTTTCAAAAGAGGAGCTCTGATCAGGGTTTCCGTCATTGCTACAGCTGGAAATGTGAGAAGGTGAGCTGACTCTTCCACTAGTGGTTTGTAAGAACAGAGCTATCTATCACTCGCTGTCAGGCAGTTCTGTGTAGGTACATATCCAGGCGTTGGTATGCATTTGCTGAAGTCTTGTGGAATCCCTGGCTAATGCTATTCAGGATGCCCAAGGAGGCCAGAAAACGTGTTCAGGGTTGGAAAGCAGCATATGCATAGACCTCCTGAATGGGACTTTCCCCAGGTATGGGCTTAACAGTGATTTTTTTTTTTCTTATGTTTAAGATCAGTGGATCTGTCCAGCCGGAGTGTGTGCTGCTGTACACCTTCCTGGAGGTATCCTCTGACTGCAAGTTCAGAGAGCAACTGCATTCCTTGCAAAGCCAGGGGTTTGCCCTGAAAGGCAGCTACTGCTATGATGATGAGGTGGAACTTCAGACCGATGGTAATCGGAGCGGCCACTTGCAGAATGGTGAGCTAGGTGAGTGCTCTTTCTCTCCAACCTACATGCCTCTCTGAAGGTCGTGTTTTTCTTTGCCCTTTTTCCCACATTTGCTGCTGGTCTGTTCCAGAGGAGTAATGTTTTCTTCATTGAGAAACTTCAGTGTGGCTGCTGGTGGTGGTGTTGGTTGGGATTTTAATGCTTAGGATAAGACAGCTAGTGCTTGGCATTTTATCTTTCTATGGATTTCCAGAGCACCTGTCACAGTGGGGTTTTGTCTGCAGCACAACAGACAAGGGCCACAAAGCTGGTACTAACAACTGCTGTCCTCAAAGAGTGTGATACTAAGCAGTTAAGTTAGTCCTCACACTGTTCCTCAGGGAGTATCAGTACCTGGACTAGGATTTTGGAACAGCTCTTGTTCTGTCACCGAGTGAATCCCTTTCTGCTTTACCCGTGTGGTAGAAACTGTTCCTCAAATAGCTTCTGGTACTGCTCCTGCTTCACTAGCCATCTGCAGGATGGGTATTGCCCCTTGTCCAGAATGTGTCAGCTGGCACAGGGACCAACCTTGCTGGGGACCCTGGTAAGACCTCAGCCTAAGCAGGGTGAGGAGGAACTGCTACAGTAAATAGCCCTCCCTCTCACAAATCTGCATAGCCCTCATGCCCCAAGTGACAATGGGGAGCTTTGCCAAAAGGAGATAGGACAAGGGGTAAGTTTTAAACTGAGAGGGCAGATTAAGCCTAGATATAAGGAAGAAATTTTTTACACTGACAATGGTGAAACACTGGCACAGGTTGCCCAGAGAGGTGGTAGATGCCCCATCCCTGGAAACATTCAAGGTCAGGCTGGACGGGGCTCTGAGCAACCTGGTCTAGTTGAAGCTGTCCCTGCTCACTGCAGGGGGGCTGGACTAGATGACCTCTAAAGGTCCCTTCCAACCCAAACCATTCTATGATTCTACAAGATGCTGTATTTTAGGTGGTGCTTAAGAGACAGGTTCTGACAGTAGTCACTTGAAAAAATCAGGCATACTCTCTCACTTCCCCTCTCTAGGCAGGGTGTTGGCTGTAGCAGTCCCATACAAATTTTGGTTGGAAATATAGTATTTTTTGGGCAGGGTGAGGCTGCACTTCACCTAAACTACAGATAAAAACTTGTTTGCACAGTGTCTCTGGTAAATGAGCCAGGTGCACGCAAGGGAGTTGTAGTGTGTATAGCTGTCATGAATGCACTGTAACTAGGGGTGGGTGGGAAGGAGGTTGTTAATGGAGGTGGGCAAAATGCTATGGGTCAGCTTCCCTGCACCCAACCTAGTCTGCCTACAGCCTGTGAACTAAATCCTGCTGTATGTGTTGGCAGTGTTTGGCCCTGAGGTAAATGAAGAAGCTGTCCGGATCATTGCTGCTCAGCTCACTGTGATTGGAGACCAGTTTGATAGAGAAATCAAAGCAAGAGTAGTAAATGATCTAGTGCAGCACTTTCTGAATGAGAATCTGTCTGGAGAGGTGAGTGAAAAGCCATCTAACTAGCAGCTCCCCTGTTAAATGTTGTGCATCCTTCCTGCTGTGACTGAAGCAGCAAGCTTGCAACATCTGTATCTTTGCTAGTTTGCCGCTTTCATTATTGCAGTCTTAAAATTCAGTCCAAACACTTACCTTTGAATATTTGTTAGAGGTGATCCTGTACCCTGTGGCAGCTGTTGCCCTGCACAGTGGGTTCCTTGGGCTCATCTCCTTTCTGCAGATGGTGAAATTGAGGTAGTTGTGGAGAGACTGACTTTCAGAGGCATTTTGTCCTCATTTTGTTGGCCTGACGGCTTATCTTTGAAAAATCAACTGTCTGGTTAAGGCTTCGTATTTCTCCATAAGATCTTTGGACTTTGGTGCGGTGTCCTGTATGTCTGCTGCTTATTGTGCAGGTAGAACTTGAGCGGTGTTAGTGCCGGAAGCTTGGCTCATGTTTGTTACTGAACACTGAAGAGACAGCAAGTGGTGTGAGCTCAACAGTTACAGCACTAGGAAAGGCTCTCAACTGTTAAGTGTTGGGAGTAGCAGTGGGTTTTGGCCTGGATGGGTGACCTGCTTGAGAAGGCCTCTCTAGGTGTCATCTTTACCTCTTTGATGCAGGTGCTCTCCCACCAATAGATGTGATGTAGTCCCTGGCCCAGCATCTAATGTGCCTCACTGCTTGCGAGGGCAGGTTTGAGGTCCCTTGGGTTAGACATCCCTCTTTGCTCTTTAAGCATTGGATCCACACTGGATCAAGAGCCACAGTTTGCTTCTACAGAGCCTTTTTGGCACCTTCAAGATAACTGTGGCTTTCTGGCTTGTTTTGGCTTTCTCTGCCCACGATAGTTTCCTATGCTCTACAAGCTAATGCTGCCTTTGAATTGAGGGTCCACCTTTTTGCTGAAAAGGCAGGATTTAATGACTTTAAACTTTTTTGGTTTTGTAGTGTGGATGTTTTCTGCTAGGGTTTATCACCTGCACAGGCTGATTCCAGCAAAGTCTCACCATTCCCCACTCCTGCTGTCTTGTTTTCCACCCAGTTAAGTTTCAGGCCTTCAGATTTATTGCCTAACCTTTCAGCCTTCGATAAGGCTGAGACAAACCTAACTTCTGACCAGGTGGACCTTGCTTTTTCACAGTAGTAGTGTAGCTTAGTGTGTGCGTTATACACATTGTCCCTCTTGAGAAACTGATCTTCCACTGATCTTGGGAAGCAAGGCAGTGTTTGGTCCAGGCTTGGACACCTTCTCTAGCTCCTGCCTATGTGAAGGTTTTTCTGTGAAACTCACTCTGCCTTCTTGCCAGTCCCTACCTAAGCTCATACCCCTGGTCTTTGCTGTGTTTAAGGTGGGTCACCCTTTCCTGGGAGCCCCAGGATTCCTGTGCCATTTCAGAACTTGGCAGGCTAGATGCAAACCCTGGGGAGGAGGGGGGGCTGTTGCACCCCCAGCGTGTAAGGCGCTATCTAAATTGTCCAGTAGTATGTGTGTTGTCTCCTTGTCTTGGGTCAGCAGCTGAGCTCAGATAGTCATCCTTACTGCCATCCAGGGTGTGTAACAGGCAGGCTGCTGCGCCCGGGAGGAAGGGGAGCAGCATCCTGTGAGGTGTTAGAACAAGCACACCAGTTACCTGTACAGTGCTGGCAGGCAGTGCTGAGACCCCATTCTCACACAGCTGTTGCACTGAGATCCTTCTTCCCTTTCCGTACAGGAGATAACACAGCGCATGTCGGAGGCAGTGGAACGGCTTGCACGAGCCATCCCCTCAGACATGGAACAGGAGAAGGCCATGTTGGTGCTAGCAATGGTCTTAACTAAAAAAATTGCGAATACAATGCCCTCCCTTCTACAGCGTGTCTTCAGCACCACTGTCAACTACATCAGCCAGCAGCTCCACAACTACATCGTCAGAATGGTGAGTGCTGTCAAACAGCTCGGTGGGCCAGCAGCCTCGTAGCTGGCCCAGGTTATTCCTGGAGGGGTGGCCTAGCTCTGAGCTGGTCTGCTGGCTTCCCTGTAGTGCTCTGGAGGCTTGGCCAGAAGGGAATGCCAGTCCCTGTGGTGCTCTGAGGGTTGATGTGTCACAGCTTCTGCTTGCCCCACTCTCACAGCAGCCAGTGAATAGAGTGCATTTATTCTGTAGGGCAGAGAAAGGTGTGATTGCTCCTCTCCCTGCAGTCTCTTCAGGGAGCTGTGCTGGTAAGACTTGGGTTAATCATGCCCTCGGGGAAGGAAAGCCTCCACCTGAGCTCTGATAACTCTATTTCCCAAATGCCTTGGGTGTGAGGTCTCTGCTCTGGTCTTCCTGGGCTCCCTAGAGCCTGGCAGAATGGGAAGGGAAAAGGAGTTGCCCCTGAGAAACAGCACCAGCAGAGGAACAATGAAAAATGGTCAAATGGGAAAAGGCAGCTTCATTCTTGTTCTCAGTGGGAGCTGCAGCATAGGTAGGGAGACTAAACAGCTAGCAGTCAGGCGAGGGCATTTGGCCCCAGCTTCAGTAACTAACCTGTCAGGGGAGGGGAGAGGAAGAAACCCCCTCTGGGCATGGCGTGAGCATGTGCACACACGTATGCTAAGGCTAGGTGGTACTTGGGAATGAGATCGAAGAGCAGTTGGGGCTGATGGTTGTCCACCGGCCCCAGTGCAGTAGCATTTGTGTGGGGACAGAGCTGGGCACCGGGGGCTGTTCCCTGGCACTGTGGGTGCCAGCCCCCCTGCCATTAGCACAGAAGGGGGGCTGAGGGGCAACGGCAGCACAGCAGGTGGCAGAGCTGAGGCATGGTTTGTGGCACTGGGGACACACAGAGGTGGCTGCAGCCTCTGCCCAGGAGCTGCCAGGCCCCTCCGGGCAGGCAGGCACAGGGTTTGCCGCGGGGGCGCAGCTCCACTCTGCTAACGCTGGCTCTGTTTCTCTCCTGTAGCTGCGTGAGTGAGCTCTCCAGCCCCCTGTGTGGAGAATGTGGATGCCAGAAGACTTCTTCCTTTTCGATATATGGATATGACTTAACTTCTGAGATACAGCTGTGAAAGGGAAGGCAGAGCTTTGTAGATAGGCTTTGTAGACTAGCACAGCAATGATGGTAGTGTGAGCAGCTCTGCCAGCAGCTGTAAGGAGTAGTGCTTGCCCTGTCTCACTTTACAATAGTTTTCTTTCTTAGCAGTAGGAGACTTTGTGCAGACCCTGGCTTGTGTCTCCAGGGGAAATGCTCTGGGCAGAGCCTGCCCTCTCAGTACTTTTTATAATCAGCTGTAGCATTTTACTTCAGTTATTCTCTTCCCAGCCCTGCTCCTAGTGCTGCAGCTCTGCCTGGCTGAGTGCTAATTGTTCCCAGGAAAGCCTCAGGCTGTGGAATGCGTGGCTGATCAGCACAGATCACCAAGGGTGGAGGGACAGGATGGAATCGGGTCTTAAGAAGGGAGCTGGCACCAAGAGGGAACAACCTAAGGTAAAGGAGGCAGGGCTGTTTGGCCAGGGAAGGCTAAAGTAAAGTTGCAATAACACATGCTTGCTTGAAAAACAAAACTGCACAAAAAAAGTAACAATAAGGGCAGGCATGGGTACAGGGCAAATTCTTTCAGGGAACACAACCTGAATATGCTTGAGGAAAAGTGTTTAGCTTATAGCAAGACAGGCTAAAGAGAGCAAAGGTTTTGGCTTTGGCTGAAGAACACCTGGCATCTCATGGGTGTGTTACAGTTGCATCTCAGGTTCAAGAAACTTGGACTGGGGCTGTTTGGTAATCACACAAAGGTGTGAAGGTTTCACCTGTAATCCAGCTGCCTCAGAAGTTTTAAAGCCTATGAACTATTTACACAGTTTTTAATTTAAATAAAATTGTCAGTTCTCATGGCAATGTAGCTCTTAAATTTCAATTTCTACCTGGATTTTTTGTTTTGTCAGTGTTTTGTGCAAGTTCTTAGGGCCTTCCTCTGATTTACTACTGCTTATTGAGCAGCTGGCAGCACAAGAGTCACTCAGGTCCTGGCCTTGTGCCCTGCATAAGTAAAACCACTTTTTTTCTCTTTGTGCCTGTACTAGAACGGGGTGGGGGGAAGGGGGAAAGCCCAGTAGTAGTCTACACACTCGTTTTTGAAAACTGTACCATTTATTAAAGTGCAACCTGGGGCTATGGTCTTACAGCAGTGTCCCGTTAGCAGAGGGGGAAAAATGTACATATGCCTTCACTTTGACTGACTGTAGAACACTGAAGCTGGAAAGAACTTTCTTTTAAAGGTGGAAACACTTATAACCAAATGGCACAAGAAGCTTTAGTTTTCCCCAAGAGGGCTGTTTGCATATTAAAAGAAACAATATGACCAGTTCCTGGGATAATGGGTGACTTGAGGACCAGTCGGGGTATCTTCCCCCAGGCAAGCCTCTTGAGAACAGATGTAATCCCTGCAAGTCCATTGCTATTTGCTTTACACCTAGTAGGAGATACTCATTCCCCTAACCTGCATGCTTCAGAGTCAGTCCCGTGAGTCTTTGCTACTTAACAAATCAAGTGACATCCTTTTGGTCTGAGTGGGTTTTAGCTTTACACTTGGATAAAAGCTTATAATGCAAGTTAGAAAGGGGGAGAGACCCCCCCCTAAAGGTGTAGCAGTAAGATGCATCCTCTGCAGCTTGTTCTGTCCCAATTGCTACTGTTCCTTCCCTCCCCTCCAGATACTGCAAGGAGATCAAAAGCAGCTTCCACTGGAAGCTAACTGTAGCTCCCCCACTTCTACAGCATAACCATAATCCTCTAGCTAGGAGGAAGCATGTCAGCCTACCTAAGAGACCAGAGAGGGTCAGCTCTAAGTAGGGAAAAAGCAATAAAGTTATTTAACTGCAGGCGCTGGAGCAGGGGGATGGTGTGTTGTGGTTCCCCCGATGTACTGGTAACAGCTGCCCCCTCCCAGGCCGGCGCAGTGCTCATTCCCCAGCCAGGGGCTGGAGCAGGAGAGCCCACTTAGCAGGCGCACACCCAGCACTTGCCCTGCTCTGCAGGGCCTGCGCGCTAGCTCTGCCAGAGTCATGCAGGGGTGCCTTGAACCCTATACATTCCCGGCACACATACCCCCTTTTTTTTTAAACGGCAATACGGAGCTTGCATGTTGAAGCACAGATACATTGAGTCAAAGCAATAGTGTTCTTGTAACCTTCCCAGTGCTGGAGTTAAGCAGACCAAGCCAAATTAAAGTCATGCACAGCTTCTGCCTTCACTGGGCACAGGAGATAAGGTGCCTCACCTCTCTGTTTCACTGGGAAACCGAGTTGACCTTCAGCACATGTCACACCTGGAATGAGACGTTCTACCACATCCCTGGGCTCTACCTCGGCGTAGCAGCTGGGGCTGTGGTCACACCTCGTCCCCCACACGTTTCACAACATCATCTAGGAATTACACTCTTGCATTCTGTAGCACGAGCTTGCTCAGGTCAAAGAGCGGCTACGCTGCCAGAAGCGCTGCTGGTTTTTTGCCAGAATAGCAACATCTACCTTACTAAGGCTTTGCTAGTACTGCTGTAGCACTGAAACGAAATGTAGGGAAGGCTCATGACCTCAGCTTATTTTCTCTATTGCAATCATTAAAATGAAAAAAAGACTAAACTTGAGAACCTCACTTCTTTAGTACTAGTGAAACTTTTCATTTGTGACCATTAGAAAGCATTGATTAGTTTAAAAAATACAGTCCCAAGTGCTAGCCTAGCTGCGATCAGAGCTACATGAAAAGGAAGGAAACAGAACTTGCCTTACGCAAGAGCACTACAGCTTTCAACCGTCCCTCGAGCTGCAGCGCCCGAGCACAGACCCCCCTGCCAGGATGGAAAAAAACCAACAAATCAAGCCCTTGCAACCAGCAAGGATGGATTCTTGCAGTAGCAATTTGTTTTCTAGAAGGCAGGTTAAGAAAGAAACAACCAACTGCAAACACCCCAACAACAGGCACTTCACCGCCAGCCAGAAGTTAAACTGGTGTCCAAAACCAGGCGCAATACTAAACAGAGACCACGCTTCCGCTGCACCGTCTGGCTCTATGCTAGGAGCTTCTGCTCAGAGCGGCGAGTACCTGGAGCAGGCAGCTGCTCAGTGAGCCACATCTGACCGGACAGAAGGCTGCAGAAGTGTTGCTTTCTTGTCTCGAGCTTGTTTCATTGGGCCAGGCCTAGTATTTTTAGATCCAAGTTATTTTCAGTGCTTTTCGGCAGCCAAATTATTGCCCTGAGAACCCCTACTCAGCATCCACCGAGCCCAACAAGAACCAAAAGCTCAAGTTTTCAAGCCGCCCCTCTGTGTGCGCCCAGGCCCACGGTTTGGGCTTTTACGCAACAGAGGAATTCTGGGTTTCAGTCTTTGCTCCGAGCCTGTTATTCCAGGAATGCCTGCTGAAGAAAGACCTTGCCCAGCTCCCTGCCACAAGGCCCAAGTCAAGTTGCGCCTTATCTCGAAAGCCTTTCCCTTGCCTGCTCCTTATTTAGTGTGCTGCCCACTGCAAGTTCCTTAAGTATGTAACACTTTTTGGTAGATCCAGTCCTCTGCTGTTTTAGCATCTCAGCTTTAGGGTGCGCTGCAGACAAGGAGAAAGTGAAGAAAGATTGGGTCTAAGGTAGATATTTTATTAAGGTACAGGCCACTCGAGGACAGATATTGAGGCACTTTTGGGAAGGGGATAAGCAACACAAGTGAGAGTAATTCCATACGCCCTTTTGTAAGTCTGTAGCTACCGCCTTTCCTCTGCCAGCTGCACAAGTGCCACTAAAGACAGGTCGCATCACACGGTTCGGGGTAATTAGACCCTGCAGTTTAGGATTACTTTTAATATACTTGAAGATAGGGAAGAAAAAACCCCTTCCATTTTCTATTTCGCACCCGTAACAGAGCAAGCACCCTGGCACTCAAGTCTGCAAGACCGCTGCCATCTGAGCTTACCCGCCCTTTGGTGACTCCCGCGGGGCCTGTCCCAGCTCCGACCACAGGACCCCAACGGAACGTTCCCAGAGGAAAGAGACACGTACGATAAATTTTCCAAATGCGTGGTCAGTGGGTGGGGGAGAAGACGGTACAAATTCTTGCCGACTTGTCAAATCCGCAAGACCCTAAAATGAGACTAATATAAAGAAGGGACCAAGCGACCAAAACACACAGTGCAGCTGATGCTCCATTAAATGTAGCAACACACCAGCTACTCAAGGCTTCTGCCCCACCATGAAAAAGCTTACCAAAACAAGTCATTTGTTTTCCTTACTACTGCTGCCACCTTCTTCTCACTGCTGTGTGTGGAAGAAGACACTTTTTATTTAATGCCCCACTGGGCTCCCTGTGCCAACAAGCCAGGGGCTTCTTCCCTCCCAGCGTGGATTTATTCTCGTCTCTCCTGTACCCATCTCCCACACTACTACTGAAACAACCAAGTACAGAGAAGAGCTAAAAGCACACCTGAATCCCCCCGCTCCCCCAAGGTAGTGCACAAGTTATCCAGAATGTCCAAAAAAATCCACCTCTGCCTCAGAGTGCAGGTGGGTACTTCTGTGTAACCGGCTGCGTGGCTACAGCTGGGGGACGTCCCAAACGTAGGTGCATCGTCTTCAGGAAGGAGAGGACGTAGGTCGGGTTAAGAATGGCCCATCTCCCACAGAGAACATACCCGGAGAAGAAGCGGAAGCCATCAGCAAAGCAGCAGGAGAGGGGCAGAGCTACCCTGACTTACCGGGCGGTAACGCGGCCCTTGCCACATAGGAACAACCAGGTACCCTCACAGACCGTGTCACTTGTCAATAACACACTGTTGCGACATGTGAAATTAAGCAAAACTGTAAACATTCATGCACATCCGTGACAAAAGGAGCATAAAGACACCTCTCCTCTCCACGCAAGGGAAGCTCCCGTGAGGTTCCAGGAGAGGGAACTGCTGTGGTGGGAAGGCAGACGCTGGAGAGTCCATGGCGTGAGGAGGTCCCAGTGACCCATTCGGGCACACAGCACAGCGACAACAGTACCCGCCGGGCGCCAGGAAATGGCAAAAATCATCAATTCCATTTTGCAACATGGTAAAGGGTTTCTTTTTTCTGTTAAGGCCAACCTGCTACCTTTTGTACACGAAGAAGGGCAATCAATGATCAATAGTGAAGTCCAGAACTCCAGTGCTCCCGAGTTCAGTCCACAGAGCAGTACATACGTGACAATCCTTCCTCGTGGTATTCAACTTCACACACACACACAGAGTTCAAAACCCAAGAAGTTTTCTAAAAAATCCACTCTCAAAAAAGCTTAAACAAAAAAATACCTCAGAATCTGCCAGGTTCTTATTGACTTCCCAGCATCCTGCGATATGACTGGGATAGGAAAATGTAGCAAGAATATTGTAAAATAGAGAATGTGCTAAAACCTCTTCATTCCTAGATCGCTTAAGAACAGGCTCACTAGGAGACGTACTCTAGATAAGGTTATTTAGAAACAAAGTACCTTGTGTTTGTGCTTCATGAAGAGTAAGCTTCCCGTAAGCTCACACTTTGCTTTTTATATTACCCCGAGCTCCCTTCCTCCTGCCTCCACCGGCTCTAAGCCACAGTGCCAGCACGAACCCTCGGAGACGCGTCAGTAGCTTTGCCTGGACAGCCTAAGGCCTTGCCCACAGGGCTGCGTACAGACAGGGACAGACAGAAACGCGCACTGCAGGAGGAGCACGTGCGGTTGGATCTGACACAACTAATGTGGATGGCAATACTTCAAAGGGTTCTCTTCACACACATTTGAAGTGTTGCGACTGCAGGAAGAGGGAAGTTACTCTTTGCCAAAATTACTTCCTCATCATTTGTGAACCTGTAAGTTTAGCTAATTACAGATTCAGAGTCGCAAAAGAAATCGCACTGAACGACACGCCGGGTCAGGTCAGGAACAGGCAGACAGAGGAGATGTTTAATGCTGTTTTGCTCAGTTACTAGAATCCGTTGCCTTACGTGTCTGGGATTCTGTCACAGCCAAGACCAAGTTAGGACTAAATACACTCTGTGCTTAACCTGGAAAAGATGATACAGACTGCAGCGTGATACAGGACAGCATAGCGTTTAACCTTTGAATTGCACAGGAGGCATCGGCCGTATCTTTGCTGAACATACCCTGGTATCAGAGTACTGATCAGAACGGCGCCGTGTCCAGCGTGGATTTTGTACCTCTGGTAACTCAAGGGTGGCAGTAAAGTGGGCCGGGCAGGAGCAGAGCACATGGATTCTCAAACCTGCAAATGGCGACAGCACCCCTCCCACCCTCCTGGGCAGCCCAAGTGCCCTCCTGCACCTCTCCCCCAGGACCACCAAGATGCTCAGAGATAATACAGCTACAGAGAGGCAGCATCTTTACAGGATGGGGCTCCAGTAAATGTTAGGGGCCAAAACTGGTGTGAGCAAAGAGGTAAGAATAAGCACTCTCCCACTGGGGCTTCGGAGGAACCTGCGAGGTTAGGGGGAGCAGTGCTGTACCTGAGAGGAAGCCGAGACAAAAGGGAGACCAGCCTCTCGCTACAGGACTCGGGTTGGCTAACCTTTGTTAGGGAGGGCTCGGGGGGCGCGACGGGAAGTGACAAGCCAGCACAGCTGCGATAGCGGTCAGTCTGAGAAGCCAAAAACTCCAGGGGTTGGCAGCAGCTGGCTCTCCCGTTCCCCTGGGGATTCTCTGTTCCAGTTCCTAGAGTACAAGCACCCCTTTCTTCAGCACCTGCACTTAAGTTCTTAAATTTGCAGTATTTATTAATTATTTTTTTTTAAAAATACCCCTGTACTTTAATCACGAAAAACCAGTCCCCGCCCCAATTCTACTAAAAACATGATTGTCCATAGCTGGAGGCTTATTGAACGACCTCACCCCATCACCATTAAGTTACTCAAATGTCCAATTAAACAGCAGGCAGCTCGACCTTTAGGTAACACAACTACAAAAATCGGATCGCGCTCTCTTCTCTCTCCCCCCTCCTCCTCAAGAGAGCTCTGTTACTTTTTTCTAAGCGCCAGCGCTACTCCGACTGCTACAGCTAATATAGCTACCGCAGCAGCCCCACCGTACAGCAATATAGATTTCCCTTCCGGCAATAAGATAGGCTTCTCCTCTGCAGCGGAGGACTTCTCTTCTATTTCTTCCAAATGGCCCTCTTTTCCCACTTTTTTTTCCCCTGGCGGCAGTATTTTCTCAGGTTCTGGTGCAGCCTTTTCTTCCGATGGGGCTAACTTTGGGACAGGTTTACTTAATACGGGGATTTCAGGTTTAACAAGCTCTTCAGCCACTTTTCCCTTTTCCTCCTGTTTTGTACGCAGAAGTGTGGAAGGATGTGCTTTTTCAACAGCAGCAATTTCAGCTTGAGGTTTTACTTCCTGTAAAGAAGCAGGGGGTTCTGGAAATGCCGCCTGCATGGTCTCTGCAGCGACGGCTGACACCACTGCTTCCTCAATCCCCTCCGGTATCTCTTCCTTCTCCACGTGAACAATATCTGAGTTGGAAGAGTTGTTCTCGCTCCTTTCTTCACCCCCTCCGTTGCTGTCCAGGCTTTTGACCTCTTCAGGATCCATGGCGACTTGCTGCCAGGACTCGGGTCCCAGGGAGACTGGCAGGCTCTCCGTGTGCCAGCTCTGGCTCGCTGACAGGGAGACAGGCAGGCTCTCCGACTGCCACGACGTGGTCACGGTGGGGGACTCCGGGGGGCTCACCTGTCCGGAGTTGTCACTGGTCAGGATGTAGATGTCATTACTGTCCTCGGCGATGAGCCCGGGGTAGTCTTCCTCTTCGGATTCCAAAGTAAAGACCGTCCCCTACGAACAAAAAGGAGGACACAACACGTGAGCCACGGCTTCAGCATTACCTCCCCTGTACACGAAGGAACAAGACACCTAGAAATGTAGCAGGGCTGGAAGAAACATGAGAGGGCCTCTGCAGGAGCAGCAGTTGTCTGACCTACATTTTAGAAGAGATTACAAAACCCAGCTGGTCCAGCTGGCATTTCCAGAGAATGGAACCACTTACAGGAGCTTTGCTGGGAGCTCCTCCTTTCCCTGACGATACTGCATCACCGTGTACATCACCAAAACATACCATGTGGGCATTATTAACCAGAGGACAAGATACCCAAGTGTGAAACCAAACAGAAACAAAACAAAAAGAAAGCAAATACAAGTACACCAGCCCAGCTGAATACCACTCCCTTCTCCATTTTGTGCAAGTGCTCTGTATTCCTTGTCCGTTTTAATCTAACAGCGTTTCTCTTAATTTTATCACATTTCCAGTGCTACCTGAAGCCTGTATTTCTACTCTGTACCAATGAGCTGCAATCTACAGTAATTCTAGTATTTTACTACCAACAAATTTAGCTATTCTTAAATGAGTTCACTTTCCAAGACTGTCATAACAACTCTGGCTACACAAGTAAAAAACAAACAACTGAGCGCAGACACCCAAAGATGTTGACAGGGTCTGCCTGTTCTTATTTAGCTAGGAAAAATCTGTAGGCATCCTAAAATTTGACAGTGGGCTCCAGTTGGAGAAACTGCAAGTGTTAAATACTGACTGATTCCTTCCTTCCAGAAAGAGCAGCACTGTCAATCCTGGTCATGCATGGACTGCTGAGTGCAGAACATGAAAAAGAGATGTGCTTCAAGGGGAAAAGAGGAAAAAAAATGAAGTGCAGAAGAGCCTAAGATGGGTGTGATACCAAGAACGTAAAAACAAGAGATGGGGCAGAGAGGAACCCCAGATTTTGCTATGCCATATCATAGAAGCCTGTGAAACCATTAACAAATATTCAATTACTTTCTTGCCCTTAATAAAAATTATTTGAACATTTGATCAAGTACTGCAGTGCCGGGAGCCTCTTCTTTGCAAATTCCTCATTCAATTCACTGTACCATTTCCTGTACGGTCCCAGCATAACATGAATAAAATAAGTTTAAAATCCATTCACTCTCTTCCCCTCTGCTCCCTTCCACAAGCAGTAGTTCTCCAAAAGCACTCCAAGCAGTTGTCTCCCTCTTTTTTAAACCCTTCCCGACACCTGTGAATGTGGGGGTTGGTTCAGCTCCAGTCTCCTGACGATTGTTTCCCATTCCAAGACACCTCCCCACTTGTTCCACAACTTTTTATGGATCCATGCAGTGGTCTGTGCCAGGAAATCATGCATTCTTTATTTTACTGAGTTGTTTTTAACCCTGATCAGTGTCCAGTCTGGCCCACCGAGACGCCCCCGTGTGCGAGCATGACCAGGGTGGAGCAGGACCAGCAGCTGCACCTGCTCGCACTGATGCCAAAAGCACCAAATGGATACCAGTGCCCTGCTTAGAGAGCAGAAGGAAAATGCATTTCAGCTGTGGTAACTCCCAATTATCACTTAGTTCCTAATACACAAGGAGTTCACAGCCTACAAGTCAGTGGTGTCTAACGCCGAGCAGGCAGACTCGCACAGCTCATAGCGCCTAGGCCACCAGCAACGCACTTTCCTCTCAGGGAAGCACAAGAGGCCCGGACTCTCCACAGACACGGGTGTGCTCTCCACGGAGACACCAGACACACTGCAACTCCTCGATTGCCTAGAAGGGGGAAGGATCTCCACACACACAAAAGAAAACCACCAAAAAAAACAAAAAGCAAGTTGGCAGGCACAGGAGAGACAGCACAAACACTGCTGGTCGCTGGCAGTAGCAGCAAACGAAGCGGGAGTGGACCCCTGGCGAAAGCACTAAACTGGCACTCGGGGGAGCTCGGTGACTTACGGCAGTAACACTTCAATCTTTCACGGTGGAAATTATTACCGTATCAATAAATTTTGTGAAAAGGGGTCAGCGGAGCCCAAATTGAGTATGGGAGTGAGGTTTCTCTATCCACTCCCCCAAAAGACCTTGCCATTTTGCAAAACTTAATGGACCCACTCCTGGAGACTTTTGTACAACGGTGGAGGCTGTAGCACAGGACACCGCTGGGAACGTAAGGATTTCGTAATGTATTTCGGCAGGATGTAAATCTCATCATCTCAGCCCATGGAATTTTGAAAAATATTTGTGGATGAGCAAAGGAATCTCACAGAACAGTTCAAAAGGAACTTTTCTTCATAAACGCCTTTAAATTGCTTGGATATGGGAAACATCATCCAGCTCAGCAACATGTTGAGACGCTCAAAAGAGAAATGATGCACAGAGTTCATCAGGGGGAGGGTTAAAAGCAACCAAGACGTTCACTGACCACTGAAGGATCACCAGAGTCTTGATTCAGAATGAAATAAAAAATTAATAAAGCACTAGATTTGTGAAGATGTTCAGGCACCACTCACATACCAACAAACCCAAAGCAAGTTCTGCTCCGCAAGCAGTGACTGCCGATTCAAGACTCCAGTACCCTCTTGAAAGTCATGTTTCACTATAAGAACTACATTTGTTTTGAAATGCAGCTCAGGCCATTAAAGCAAAAAGGAGCTCTACTACCTAGGAGGAAGCAACCAGCAATCCAAATTAAGGGCAATGCAAAAGAAGAGCCAAGAAACTTAAGTAAAAGCAGAGGTTACCAGATCTAAAGAGGCCAAATACTGAGCAGTGTGGGCCTGGGCTGGACTCCACACGCAGCACCAGCAGATGCCCAAGAGCAGCACGACAGGGAGTCAGTCACGGTGGTCTGCTCCCACCACCCTGTGCTGAGAACGGAGAGGCAGCCCGCTGCCCAGACACTCTGAGATCCTATGTTCGCTTCTTTGATCATCAGGATTTTCTCTGGATGTTGATTAAGTAGGAAATATTCTCACTGTAGTATAAGCTACTAACAGACACCTACAATCATAGCACATTTTTTATTTCCACAGATGATACAGACTCAGAACAACGGCAATTAAACAACGCAATAACTAGGGGTGAGACCTGCAATCTCATGAACCTCTACACTACCCTCCCTCTCTGCTCAGCTCTACCCTTCCACAGATCAGAATGAATTTATTTCCCGTCAACAGCACATCACAACAAACGTCTGTGATCTGACGCTAGCAAAAAGAACAGGGACACAACTGATACCAGCTCTTCTCTTAACATTCCACTGGAAGTGCACCCATGCTGCTATGACATGTTCAACATGAAGCATATAAAATAATATTCTAAAACCACACTATGTTCCTACGGTCTTGTGAGCTCTGGCGAGGCGATTGTAGCAAACTTATTTTCGGTAATAAACTAAAAAAAACACCACCTAGGGCCATATTCAGATGGCCTAAATTCCCCTCAACTCATATACTGTACAGTGGCGAAAGCCAAGCACCCATGAGCAGTGACTCAGCAGCCCACGGCAGGGAGAAGGGAGCCACCTATAGTCGGTGGGGACAAGCGGGTACAGACACTGCAGTGAAATTTAAGCCATCCTGATACTCCTCAAGACATATTCCTCCAGCCTCTGCTTCTGCTCCATTCCCGATCCACCACCTTCAACTTTTCCCCTCTCCTAAGGAAAATCAAAGTTGTCCTTTAAAGGGAACCCACAGATGATCTGGCCAAGATAAAAATGAACAATATAGACAAGGTACCACCACAGCTACTATGTGGACTGGTAGCTGCCCAAGCCCAGCAAAATATCTCAGCTCAGTATGATGCAATGCTAGATCCTCAGCAGGTTAACAAACAGATGGGGGGGCAACACTGACATACATGGATCGGGCATTAGTTATTCTAGTTATTCCCACATATCAGGGCATTTTTTAAAGGCCATGTGCTTTGCTGGAGCACTTTCACTGGAGGTAGCTTCTCACAAAATGCAGTTAAGACCTGGGCATATGCTGAGGGTAATGTGCAGGATAAGCCGTTTTGGAGAGGGTAAGGAAAAGAAGAGATGGTAACAGAGAAACATGGGCAATCCTCAACATTTCAAATACTTCATTAATACGTGTATCAACGCTGCACACCCATCCTGCCTTCAGGAGAAGGGAGGGCTCAAGCATTTTATTTTTCCTTTTCCCACGCAGACTGTACTGATCTCAAAAGAGTTATCAGTTGCTGGCTCCCTGTAAATCAGAGCCTTATAAAGCCTGGCTGATTCCTTTCTGTCTTTACAGACAATTTAACTTCCATGTCAGTGTCTCAGGGACTCAAGTCTCCAAGCTTGAAGAGACAGGATGCCCAAGGCTGAGAAACCTGGGGGAAAGCTAACACACCGAGTGTCAGTGTGTAATTTCACTACTTTTTCATTAAAAGCTTATGAAGTTTTAATTTAAAAGCCAGACAATAGTAGGCATTATTTAGGATACATGATTAATATTTCTCAAGCTGAATTAAGAGTTAATTCAGAAAGTCAAGAGGATAAAGCTAGGATTTTGTGTTGATTCAGTTGAGGTTTGCACTTTTTTGTTGTTTTTTTTTTTTTTTTCCTTCTAAAGCAGCTGCAATAAAAACTTAATGACATTTAGGATAATTCTCTTCGATTCATCTACAGATGTGACCCAGAAGCAAAGCTCTCACAGACAGATTAATTCAGGTCAGGCTGGAACATGTGGAAGGATTTTCAATAACCTGATGCCTTATATAAGCCCTACTCTTCAGATTTAATGGTAAATAGGAATGTATGTAAGCATTTCTTTATCTGCTTTGCTTACTGTAAACTATAGTCTACCACTCCAGACCAGAACAATCAGAGTTTCTTTTTTCCAAATTTGGCATGAGAGACTTACAAACGTGGAGTACTTTTCCTCATCCAGCATACTTACAGACCCACGTCATGTACGTCTAGAGAAGCAAGAGTTAAGTCCCTCACCGCAGCACCCTGCCACTCCTGATACCAACCACTGCCACTTGAGGGAAGAGTTGGCACAAGTTAAGATGAGAATGGGATAGTTCCCTTCTTGGCTAGAACACAAGGGCACACCAGGCAGTCTTGAGGAGATCAACTTGATTCTGTCAAGGTGGCACTTGCAGACCTCAAAAAGGAGCTCCAGAAGTCAACCGCTGCCCTCAACCTATGGGGTTTGACTTGTAGAAATTTTCCACAAGACTTCTACAAATGACAGACATTTTAACAAATGTGCTAGACTAGCCTTCAGGATAGGTTATAGCCATTATGCTACAGGGTGAGCTACACTAGGCAACTGCAAACCGGTAAAAAAATAATGAAAAAATATCTGAAAGCTCCTCCAATAAGTAGAACCCATCAGTTTGGATTCAGCTGTAGTCCTGCCAGTGTCAGTAATCTGAACTTTGCTGAAAAACACTCTCAGCAGTGGATTCAAAACACTACCAACCTTTAACATATAGTAGGAAACTGGTACTTAAAGACACCTGTAAAGTTTCAATTATGATTTAAAGACAGCAAACAAAAAAAAAGACTCGGAAAATGACTCTCATGATGACTATACTATTTTTCATAGTTTTCTAATAGGTCTGCTATTAATTGTATACAAACAAGCTGACTTACTAACTATAGTAGGTTTTTTTGCTAAACAGCAAAAGTTTTAACTACACATAAGAAAAAGAACCCATCCTTAGCTGGAAAGAGATTGCCATTAAGGTGTCCAGCAGAGCATTTACTGCATCTCAGAGAAGACTCTGACAGTCCTGCCCCTGTAAGATCAGAAGACCAGACACATACAAATCACCTATGCCTGATTGCTGTGGATGCTGTGGGTATTATTCTAAGGTTTGGTTTAGTTTTGGTTTAAGTGTTCTGAAAAGCTCGACTGGTCTCTCTGGTTCAGTTCTTAGAGAAGTATAAACAGGCAGAACACAGTTAAGTCTGTTCACAAAAGGAATGATGTGGATAGGCAACTTGTACAGAACTCATCTCCACAGACGCTAAAAAGCCCCCAGAAAAGCTATACAGCCCAGCAAGCTACCCATACACCCCAGAGCGTGATTCTGACCAACAGAAGCAAAAATTCTGTATGCAGGTCAGAGAGGAGTGCCACCTTGCAGGAAAAAATATCTATGATCCCTCAGCTTTTTTTTTCTCCCTGAAATGAAACAGATCCATATAAAATTCCCAAGAAAAAGAGTGACTTGAGGTACAGGAGGAAATTCTGGCAGAACGCAAACATTCCAGGAGAGCAGTCTTTACCATGATAAAAAATTCAAAACACTAAACACAGCAAGGAAGTTTCTTAGGTGAGAGTACTGACTTTATCTTGTAACATCACAGAGAGAAATGAGGTTCAGTCATTACTTTCCTTGCACCGACTGTCAGAGCGACAATATGAGTACTACAAACCCATCAAATGCAATTGTGCTTAAAACCTAGTGCCTGAAAAACAAAAGGCAAGAAGTGATTAATTGGTCTGTGTCCAGAGATCCCAAGAGATCTCCCTCTGGGGAAACAAGCAAATTTCCCACAATAACAGATTTCCCCAGAGCTGGGAATACGCTTGCCATATGATTTCTAGCCATAATAGAGGAGCAGCCGCGTGCTGGTGAAGTGCCGCCTGTGCCGAGGGCTGAGCAGGTGAAGGCTGCGCCCACAGATGGCTTCTGGTGTCGGGACAGCTTCACTCCCACAGTCGCCGACCGGGCTGCAGTTCCACCTGCTCTGTGCCTCTGTCTGCAGCCCTGCTATGCCATGCCTCTTCAGACCCTCGCTGAAGTCAGACCTGAGGGCGTTACCCTGCTAATCCTTCAGAGAAATGGATTATAAAAGGGGCAGCTGACAACACCCAGATCTAGAGCAATACATTAAAAAAAAAGTAACAAAAAGCCCTCAGGCATTTATTGTAGTATTCAAGATAGGTGGAGCCAAGAAAAACAGGGCAGAGTCCACAAATAGGACTGTACTTTTTATTAAGGGGAAAAAAAAACCCAAAGGGAAAAAAAAAGGTCGTGTGAACCAAATCAAAGCACACCAATGTTGCAGCCACTGCTCTCATCCCTTGAAGGAATGCTTTGGCTAGCGCAGCCTGCAGAAATGATCCTATTCCTTCCCCTGCCCTCCAGTATAACCTCTACTATCTGCAGAGAGTCAGCACCAAAGCAACGCCCTTTAAGGTTTAAGACTTCTCAGTTTAAATTGAAGTAAATTCAGTTATTTAGAGACCACTTCTTCAGACAGACTGATTTGAAGTTGTTGGAAGGGAAAAAAGAAAGGAATTCTAGTTGCTCCTTGACCATTTAAGTTCCTTCTCCTTCAGCCACAGTGCCTAAAAAATAAAAAAATCTATTACCGTACCAGAAAAGTTACATACAAATAAAAGTGGATGTTTCACTGCAGTGTTCCACGATACAAGCGTAAAGTGTAATTATTTTGAAAGGAAAACTCCTTTCTAGGGCTCCTCTAATTAGATTGCCCTTTCCCGCATTTCTACTGTATTAAACTTACTTCTCTCTCCTCCAGTGGAGCACGCCTCTCTATTTCTGCATTGTCATTCTCAAGGCAGACACCTGGACTGCTGCAGATTTTAATGTCCAGTAGCGCAAACCAACTGCCTCGCTCCCCCAGGATGACAAGTGTTTCTTTACTCTTTTTCTCCTCCAGATTGTTAACAGACTCTAGTATGCAGATTATTCGATCACCAGCAACAAAGAAAATGTCAAAACCGGCAGAAAAGCCCAAGACAAAACACTGGAAACAGAGAACAGCTCTTCTGAGGCTGAGATATGAAACTGTAAACACTCTGCATATTTCAAGCAAATTTACTCTCTTCAACATGGGCAAATAACTAGTTAAATTCAAATCTAGATCTGAACATCATGAGACAGGAACCCTGGGAAGGCAGAGACAATTTCAGCCAGAGGTCACTAATACAAATACCAGCCTCTTACTGAGAGAAGAAAGGTTATTCACTGAATACTGATAAACACCGATTGCATGCACTTATTTCACCTTCCAAACGAGTGAAAAGCAGATGGGCTTGTAACATGAATGCGAATCTGAGAAAGAAAAAAGACAGCTAGCTTCCAAGTAATCTTATACTTATAGATATTTCCAGACTATTTCAACACAGATTAAATCTAACCATGGAAAACAGGATCCACAGAGCTTGAGAAGAAATAAATTGTTTGGGAGGAGGGCTGGGAAAGGAAGAGGAAAAAAATCCTTACCAGCTGACTGGCCTTACTGTGCACTTTTCCAAGAGACCAAGAATTGCTTCTGATGCAGCAGCATTCAGCCCTGGAGAAGTCAAGAGCAAAAAGGGAGGGGAGGTACGAGGAGGGAAGGGAGGGGAGAGGAGAAGGGAGGGGAGAGGAGGAGAAGGGGAGGGGACAGCATGTACACTGCATGTCAGTTTGTTGAGCCCTAACATTGTTTTCCGGAAAGAGAAGAATGAAGCTACTGCTAAATCAGGCTGGGAATTGATTTGCAATGGTTCAAGATAAGGGAACGAGATCATAGTATGACCATTTGGGTTCAAAACAGAGAGTCAGGAGGAAGAAATATGTGTCCCCACATGGGTCTATTAAGAGAACCTGGAACATGCTTTTTGCTCCCAAAGAGAGATCATATGAAAACTTAAAGTCAAGCAGGGTAAATGTAAGAGCTGCAGCCAAACCTGTCACTGCAATTAGTGAAAGAGGGAGGCTGTCCAGAAGAAAGCATGGTTTCCTTGCTTTCCTGCAGTCCTCCAGACTCAGCTTGCATCTACCTGCAAATCTAAGAGACTGTTCATTCACATTTATGTTGCCAGCTGCATCCAGACACAATATGCGGTCCACTGCAGACATCCCTACTTGGAAAAATTCACCCTAAAGCAGTAAAACAGACCAAGGGGAACGGGAACAGCATACACAACGGCCAGAATCATAGTATCAAAATATTGTATGCACTTGAACATAAAAATATGCCAGCCATTCTCTCACCAACCAACCAACCATTACATCCCAGTCCCCCCCTACCATGAAAAGTTAGCTGAATTACAATTTTAGTGCCTGAAGAGAGAATGGGAGTGGAACACTCATTATTTCGCTCACATCTCATCACCATATCTCTGCAGGACTGGAATGAAAAATCAAAAAGCGACTTCTCATCTCAGAGGCTCGACCTCTGGTATCCCAAATTTCCCATTCGTCACAAGCCACGCCTATTTCTTGAAATATACTGCATAGCTACCCAATTTATCAACCTGTATTCCCTTGAGCTAGCAATTTTGCTTCTAGTTAACTGTTGTTCACCATCCTTAATCAGATGCTTTCCTGGACCTACAAGCCTCCCAAGCCCACAAAACAACGTGAAATCTCACACAGACGCAGGACCTTGGGAGCTCTTCCAGCCGCATCGTGGCTGCACGGCATCACACCGCAAGTGGTCCCACTGGATGACGCAGCTCTGTAAAACTGACTCCTCAGATCTGCAGTGGGGCATAGGAAGGGCTCAGCTGACCCCTTACCTTTGACTGGCTACTTCCCTCCTGGCAAAGGCTGACTTCAACCCAAAAATTGAGGAAGATCCCAAATTACTTGGTGCCAAGGGAAGAGAAAGCACCAGAGACACCGCAGAATTTTTCAGGTCTGCCCCTGAAAAGCTGACTCCTGTGAAGCTCTCCTCTGCTCCTGATCCAAGATAAACATGCTGTTCTGGTGTCTTCTCAGTTTTAAGTAAGCTCTTAGCAGCTGTAGGAAAGACCTATCTTCACACTGCTCCGGAATAACACAAAAATTGAACCTCTTACTGTCACAGCAACATAACTCCCAGGTTTCTACATTGCCCTTATGGCTTTAGCGAAGTATTACTGACAACTTGATCCGCACAGAGTCCCTGTGGCAGATGCTTATCTTAAAAAAAATGCAAAACACTTGCGTGATGGCTAACAGCCTGCCAGGCAGCTCTTCCCTGGCCCTTCTCAGAAACACAAACTCTCCCACCCTTACCCCACGTCCCACTCCCAGCACCACCATCCCCAGAACAACATCCCACAGACTTGGAACAGAGAAGCATGCCACCCAGTAAAAATGAACATCTTCCTTACAGGGAAAAAAAATACAATGAAACCATATATTCCCTTCCTCCACATAAAGCCACAAGCCCAGTGGGTCCCCAACTGCATCCCCAGAGCAACTCACAAAGGGTTAGTGCAGCTACATTAATTCGGCTGGAAAGGATTTTCGTCACCTTGTCTCTTTCCTCGCCTCTTCTGCTGTTTCAAAAATAGCTCTGCCTTGTTTGCTGCACTGCTTATGTCAGTCTGATTTTATGCCTGACTGGATGTATACAGACAAGCTCGTAGCCCATTAAACACCAACTACCCAGACCTGTACATACATGCACAGTCACACAGGCACAAAGCACAGCCCCTTCCCTTGGAGGCCATGCTGGAAAGCCGCTTGTTTTCAGAGGTTTTGCGCTGTATTAAGTATGTTTATAGCAGGTCTCAAACAGGGGCTAGAGAACAGACCGCAACCTTTTTTGAGGTTAAAAAAAAAAAAGGCAGAAAAGCAAAACAGCACTAACATCCATCTGTCTTAAAGCTGCAAGTGAGGACCTTCCCTGTGATGAAAATACTCTGAAATGTGAGTGCATTTATCAAATGGCCTAAGGTAATTTGGCTGCATGCTGTTAGTGTTTCTGTCCATTAAAGACAAACAATCCCTTCTGAAGGCTTTGAAAACTATCCAGTGACTGCTGGGAAGGGAAAGGATATAGGAAGGTGCAGACGTGCAGACGTGCAGAAATTCTGGAGCAACCTACTCTTAAAAAAAAACTTAGGGTAAAGCCCTGAATATGAGAAGCTGTCTGAATGAGATTTTTCCTACTAGCACTTTTTAATCACTGGGTTTTCCTGAACAGCTTTTCTTTTTAGAATAAATCAACTTGCTGGAGCCATTCACTAATCCCAGATTAATTCCATTCAAATCTGGCATCCTTCCCAAAACCAGTAATCTAAAGCTCAGCCTCCTTTAGCACAGTTCTATCTTCAAGACCCAGCTCATCAGCTGTGAGCTGCCTCTGTGATGTATTTTTAAATGAAACTTTCTCAGCGTGCCATGACTCAGGAACATTGGTTACCATGAATTGAAGATTTCCACAAGGAATTGCAGCACAAAAAATCTTGATTGCTCCTTCTATCCATGTGCCTATATAGCTATAAAACCCAATATGCACTAGCTATTTTATCACTTATCATAAAAATAAATTAGTGCCTGACATTTCTGTATGAAGTGCTCCCCAATTACTTATCTGCTAAAGAACCCTCTGAAATTTAAGGGGGAAAAATATATATATCATTTCCAGCAGTCACTACAGTATGAAGATAATATTAAAAAGATGAGCCTCTCAGGCATAGTATTGCTTGTTATGGGTGTTTGCTTCTAAATGCAATTCTGTATGTATATTAACAGGAAAGAACATAAAAACAAAAGCCCACCATATAGCAACAAACTAGCATCGTGGCACACAGGGTATGAAAACTAATTTCTGTTTGACATCTGAGGACCTCTTCAATTTCAACGGCAATCCAACAAACCAGACATGCAAAGAACTGAAACAGACTGCCCAGGGAAGTTGTGCAGTCCAATCACATAGGTCTTCAATGTCAACATCAGAAATTAATGGGTAAAAGTCAGTTCTGCCTTGGGGCAGAGATGTGAGATAGATCCCAAGATCCCTTTCCAACTATACGGTCTGGACCTCCTGCATTTTTTTTCCTTTTTCTAGGGCATTCCTTCTCTCATCTGCTTACTTCTAGCAATCCTCTTAGCTTTTGCTCCTATTGAGACTAGTATCACACTTAGAAATAAGCTTTGAACAAAGTATGAAAATTAAACATTGTCTTCTTACCCATCCTCCTTGTTGAATGATATAGTCTGCAGAATAGTCTTCTAGATATGTCACCCCGAAGTTCACAAGTGCACTCAGTGGTTCCTGGCCCCGTCTGGTTAACTCCATCAGAAATTGTTGTAGCAGAACCAGGGGTACCAAGACCTTCAAAAACAAGAATTGCGAATAAATACAGAAAGCATTGTCTATACTACTGTGAAGGTAAAAGAGAAGAATTCATGTCATCCACAGAAAAGGTCTGAATCTACAAGTCCAAAGACAGAAGGGACTATACACTTCATTTTTGTGAAGACACAAGGCAGAAACACAACACAATTCAGTAAAAAAAGCACTTAATCTGATAGGCAAACACCACAGCCTAATTTAAGAGTTTCACAGAACATAACTGCAGTGCTTTAAGCCTCATTTTTTTCCAAAACAAGATTCAGGTAAAGAAGCAGAAGAGGTCCAGAACTTGCTACCCCAGAAGTGGAAAGATACAACATTATAAATAGTTTGAAGGGATATGCATCCAAATTGTATTTAAACAGCAAACTCATACACATTCTTGAATAGAAACACTGCACTAGACAGTCTCTCCTAGAAGTTCACACTTGGCTTTCAGACAGGACAGAAACAAACAACTCCTCCCAGCAGCATCACATTACAGACATGTTTAAAATGACAAACACAAACCCCTCTCCATGTTAAACTCTCCTTCCTATGCCAAATTCAACACAGAGTTCCCTCCCTCACTTCCTACTCCCATTCCTCCTTCCAAACGCTATGTCTTTAACTGAATGCTCAGCCTTAACCCAAATGTGAATTGCTCTGGAAGATGCAAAACTGTGAACCCAGCTCCTTCATTCTATACAGTTCTAGAGACTTCACGTGTGAAACTATGTTTTTGTTTGCCTAAACAACATGCAGTTGAACTTTTAAACCCTAAATTTACTCTCCTAGAGCAGCAAGTGGCCCTCGGCAAAGTTTATATGCAGCACTTTGCCAAGTTCAGGAAACTGGTATGAACTGAAGTCATTAGCACCTGAAAAAGCACTATTATGATACAAGAGAAAAATATTTTTAAGTTTTACTGCACCTGGTTTGCGACAACTGCATTGCACATCTATTCACTGTGCAAATAAGAACGTTGTTTCCCAGCTGCACAAGGTACATGAAGGCTAACACTGCTCCTCAGGCTAAACTCCAGGTGCCTCCTTCCTTTCCCAGTCTCCTCCTCCTTCAGCCCAATTTTCTTCTCAGTAAATATCCTCTATTACTATTCCCAGAAATCACACCTTAGGGTGCAAAGCTAGAGGAAGACGAATAGGAAAAGGAGGCTGGGTTTGAGATTTGTACTAACTCCACAGTGGAGTCAAACTGGGATGGATCGCTAAAAAGAGACGGGGCCTTAAAAATGTCTGTAATCTGATAAATCTAAGATGCTCCAGCTGATTAACAACTGAGAGATCCAATACTATGGCAGACAGGCTATAGTACTGTTCTTCTGGGAGTAACAGTTAACACTGCAGTCACTTAACTAGG
>VZTV01052726.1:1058-15608 GCA_013400875.1 Anhinga rufa
AGAAAACATTTTTTTGACAAAATGATCAGGTTCCAGCAAAACTACCTGCCTTTCCTCCTGACTACTCCCACTACAACTGAAGTACTGTTGGTAAGAAACCATCTTCTACCTGCAACAGAAATATGTTTGTGCCAGCTGATACTCATCCATACGTAAGTCGAAATTCTTCATTTTTTCCTACTCTGGTGGAAAACCCCTCCCTGCTTGCTTATTTATTTGTTTTATTTTTTATTTAAAAGTGTCCCCTTCTTGTTCAGCCAGGCCAGCCACCCTGCTAGGCCCTTCCTGCACTGCTCCTCCTGGTGCTGGCACTCTGAAAGGGAGGAGTGAGCTTCACATGCATATTCATGTGTGATTCAAGGTGGACCTAAACAAAAATTATTCTCTTGCTCAACTGCATCACTAAACAGGATGTGGAAAAACCATATATAAACACAATAATACTAGCGTTTTCTTGCTTTAAGTTGTGTAAGTAAATATATTTAGGATTTTAACATATATTATATACCTGTTTTTAAAGCAAAGCTTGTTGTGTTCTGTATTTTCCTCTTGATCAGTTGCCTAAAAAAAAAACCAAACAAAAACCAAACAAACAAACAAAAAAGAAGCATACCTGAAACCAGTGCAAAACTGTCTAGTGCAAATACTGTTCAAAGAGGAGTCTTTGGGCTGATTTCCTGTATGTAAATGTGTTCAGCTGAAAAAATGTCCAGGGCACGATTCCCGGACTACAATACAAGAAAGGAGTTCCCTGGCTTGGTTAACATCAGAGGGAAGACACAAGGGACTCATCAAGAGAAATGAGGCCATTCCGTGACTGTAGTATGTGCGTGCACATACACACAAAAGTGCATGCACATGCATGTGTGCTGCCTTCCCTTCCCTGCCTTGCCCCTGCCCCAGTGGGACGGGTGAGCTGGCGCAACATCCCCTCAAGGGAACAGCTCTTGAAAGATCTGATACGGCATTTTTACATTCAACTGACTGCATGCAACATTCCTTTTAAAAAAAAAATAATTATCTGTTTGCTTGCTTGAAGCGTCACAAAGATAATATTCACGTCTATGACCCTGACTGTCTCTGGTCAAGAGGCAGAGAGATTGTGCAGACCGCATTGCTTTCCAGCACCCCTGGGACGCCCGCCAGAGAACAGCACTGCTGTCTCAGAGGAGAGGGTCAGATCCCTCGGCCTTCGGCTAATGCTGTTAGCACTCTGGCTAGCTGCTGAGAAGGTGCATGGCATGCACAGGAGACCTGCCTTCCACAGCCTTACATCTGTGTGATACTGATGTATACAGCAAAAACACTGGTGTCCTAAATTTGGGGAGAGAATGAAGGCGATTATTTTTTTCTTTAGAGAACCTTATCCTCAGATCACTTGCCTTTCCATTTCTTCTTTATCATTGCTGTCCTCCGAATTGCTACACCACCACCATCTTTAAGTATCTGCCAAAACATTCATATCTGTTTTCTACATTGTGGTTACATGTACATGTGGGCTGAAAATCTTTTAAAGAATCTTGTTTAAACACAGCTTCATCATTCGGATTTTGTTTGGGTAACCAGCTGTACAGAACCAAAGAACATACGGAATCTCATTTCAAAGCCCGATTCAACTACAGGAGCAGTCCTTTTAAAGTGAATCTACCTTACTATTCTTTCCATAAAAACTTGCCTAAGTGTGTTTTAAAAGAAATGTTGCCAAGTGCAGGAATGCAACCTCTGGCCTTGGAAGTCCTTGAACTGAAGTTTGCTGAAGGCTGGCAGGTTAATCCAGGGAAGAATCCGTCTGTGTTTGCCCAGTCCTTCTATTCTCCCACCAACAGGCACTCCTGGAGATAGGGTACGCTGATAGGCAGAACTACTATCTCATCTGATAGGGCTGGTCTGTTCATCACACCCACCACATTTTGCCTCCATGCCAATAAAGGCATAGCCCAGCAGAAAAGCAGATCATGAGAAGCAGTTAAGCCTTATGTGCATTTTTACTATATCTCAAGCTCATCTCGTCGTGACAGTGTTCAGTCTAACACTTTCTGCTGCCACAGACCATGACCGTGAGCGATCACGTAATGACAGTAAGAAACATATGTTTGCATGGCTACATGTATGAGTATACAAACGCCTAATTTTACAAACTCATCACAGAATGCATGAAAAGCTTGAGATGCAAGGTGATTTCACTTTATTTTATTCTAAACTTGTTCTGGGACTGCCAATTTTATTTAAGTCTACTCCGTAAAAGTTAAAAAAAAAAGTTTTGAAAAAATTTAAGACCCTAATAAACCCAAGAGCATCTGCCCAATAGAGAGCACCAAAATACATACCACCCACAACAGCTCTCTGCAACTGTAAACCCTCCTAATCCAAACCCTCCCCGTTTCACTTCAGAAGGTAGGTGGCCTTTACAGAGCGCCCTGAATGTCTGGCTGCTTCTTATCAGAAGAGCACCCATTAGTTTAGAAAGCCTCTTTAAGTCATCCAGGGAGTTTCTCTTCCATGGTGTCTGAGGGTATCTGGCTTAAGGACATACACTAAACCTTTTCCAGGTTCTTAAATCACCAAAACCAGGCCTAACAGCCATCAAACAATTTTTAAAATGTGGTAAAATTACATGTCCATTACAGAAGATGTGCTTATGTGCAGGGTTGGCTTCTATTACTTCTATTCAGGTAAAACAGCTGTATAGACATCACCTTTGCATTTTAGTAACACTGTAACAAGGTAATGAGGTCCACATAAGAGCAAAAATAGTTGCAACTTTTTGAGTAGGCATAGGCAGGAAAAAAGGCTATGCCAGACCAGAAAACACAGAAAAAGAATATTGAAAATTAGTAATTCATGCAGCAGAACGAATGGGTGGTAAAATTTTAAGTAAACACTTTGCCTCTGTGCTCACTTGTATCATCTTCTCTGAGGCTGAGCCTGTACCATGCTTCCATCATACCCAGGCTTGGACTATATCAAGCATGCTGCACTTTCTGAAACGGTAATAATATCTTTTTGCTACCATAACAGACTCAGACATACAGAGAACACTGCAGGTAAGAAAATTTAAAAAAAAAAAAATCCATCTAAACAAAGACTCAGTATAGAAAACTGCCTTCTTTTTTTGTTCTGTTCTTGCTTTTTTTCTTTTTTTCCCAGAAAGATTCTTGCCAGCTGTTTTGCTGTCTTTCAGTATTCCAACAACGAGCAAACATCACCCCATGGTGCCGCATCTCAAAGGCAGAGTTATGATTAACAGTGTTATGATTAAGTGCCAGCTGAACAGGCGAAGCCACAAAACCAGACTCTGCGGCTGAGAGCTCATGGGATCCCCCAGAGCGCTGAAATCTTCACACTCTTCCCCTCTGAGCCAGGGAGAGGGACGGCACTTCCAGAAAGAACAGAACACAGCGTTACTCCTGGATGACAAAAAGGGTTTCAACATTGAGACCTATGAGCACTGCCTGGTTCCCCAGCCAAGGGACGTAATTCAGGGAACCTGTGCATGGGAAATACAGGTCAGACAGAGACCTGCAGGGCAAGGACTGCAGGTATGTGTAGCCACAGTATCTCATGCTCAATACAGGAAACATTCCAGAGGCCAGTGCATTCTTCAAATAGTTTTTTGAAATAATTATCACCATTTAGATCAGTGTAACTTCCCATAAGTGAATAAAATAAATAAAATAAATTCATTCCCTTGCTATGTCCCTTAACCTTACCTATTTACTTTGAAAATCAATTCAGTCAGTTTTACTTTCAGTGCTCCTTGCTGCCAGATTAAGGTTGCTACAGGGCACACATTATTTGATAAAAACAATTCTATCTACTGGCATATACATATTTGTTTGTTTTATGCCATGGAAATATCTCTATGCTTTTCACAGAAACTGGATATAAAAGTTACACATGGAAAAAACAGTACCTGCGGATGCCCTCCTCCCAGACTGTAAACATAGCGAGATTTCTAATATTTGTTTGAAAACACTTGCCCTAAGTAATAATCCTGATGGAAAAAAGGAAGTAATTTTGCTTACTTTCTGCCTTCAGGTGGCTAATTAAAACACCTCCTGTGAAAGAAGAGGATATGAGTCTCTCCTGAGAACTTTACGCTTAGGCTAACCATCTTTGGGGAAGGATCCTGGCAGCAAAAGAGTGTAAACTCAATTTCTTGTTTTAATTTTGAATTTAATTTGTCAGCAAAACCAAAGTTCATAAAGAAGGCAAATTTTGACAAATTGCAACTGCCACGAGCTCTGCTAAGAGCAGGATGTAACATGAATGTAATTCTTCAAGAGAACAAATTATAATCATTGCATCCAAACAAAAAATGCTTACGTTAATAAGTTTATTCTATAGTTTGCCAACTCTTCAGGCTGGATGCTAAGGAGAATTTGCTAACCTCACATTCACATGATAAAGTGATCTGCAGCACATCTACTACATGTCAGCAGTACAAGATGCCAGTTGTCCTATCGGGCTTTTTGGATTACAATTAGCCCTTTTTTTTCTTTATAGCTATAATACCTTAAATTTGGGCACATCTGTAAACAGAAAGATATAATATAAACAAAGCAGCAGTCTTCCTAAATTGCAATCTTAGAAGCTGCGCTCACCCAAGTAATTTGCACCAAGAAAGAAAATGGTTGCTTATAAAAATAGCAATTTATTTGTACATCTAAAATAAAATGCAGCACATGTACTAGGTACACGGTAAGAATGTTTGCTGCTCACTTCAGCTATACTATACTCATAAAATTAAACGTTTAAAATATACTATGTCACATGGATGGGTAGAGCGGCACAGACTGCAGGGGAATGTAAAGTATTACATCAGACACTAGAATATCAGTAAATAGCTGGAGACATTCCAAGCCTAAAATATTTACCAGACATTTAAGACTTGGATTTATCTAGCTAACTTTATCAGCAGGTCCCCTAGACTCTCCTTACAGCTGATGAGCAGAAACGAACAACTTCAGAATGAGGTTCATTTGATGTCCTTAAGAGGAGAGGAGATAGACTCCAAAAATGCCAATTTCCTTCTCTCTGTTTCCTACAGAAGGATTAGGGGTCCATACTTGCACAACCATATGACAGGTGCCTTGAGTTGTACGCTGCCTGACACACTGTGTAGAGGCAACCTGTAACCCCGCAATCCCCTTGCCAGAGCAGGAGAGATGAGTTCTGCAGAGGTAAGGTCTGCAGAGGTTCTACAGCATCAGCAGCTCTCAGCATCGCAAACTCCATCATCACATCACAGGAGGCTTCTCTGGGTTGTGAAAAATCATAATGAAACCTTACTACAAACTGCTCCCTGCCTCCTGTAATTAATGTACCTCTTGCCCAAGAGAGCTCTTCCTGCATCTCTCTCTCCTTGATGCTGGGAAAAGGGAGGTCTTTCTCATCCACTTATTTTTGTGGATAGAGAGATACAGGTAAGAGAAGAGACCTCCATTCCTATTTCTGCTTTCTTTTACCTTTCAACCATGAGACCACTGCAGTAGAATTGCATAAAAATTTAACTAAATCACTCACAGAGAAACCACATGGGTTTTTTCATGTCCCTGAAAGCCAAATCAGATGTCACACGTCAAGGAAAACACCCACTGAGAAACTAGCATGGTATCAGGCAGAAGAATTACACTCCACGTTCTCCTACTTATCTCCCAGCTGTGGGAGCTAAGCTGACAAACAGTTGCACAAATGGGAGTTAGCACCGGTGCTTAGCACAGCCCTATGCAGAAAAAGTGCAAGTGATTCTGAAGAATTAAACAGCACAGCAGATATAGAGAGGTTATAGTCATGGCCATGCAGCCAGGAACTGTAATACATGCACGGGCATATGGTGTACTGTGACTTGTTCATTCTCTTACAGACCCAGCTGCAGTGGCTGAACAGCTTACCTGCCCCTCAGAGCTGTTCAGCACCGGGTACCACCAGGACTTTACCACCCCTATTGCAGAGCTCTAATGCTCTCAGTGCAAAGCCAGCCAGGTAAGACAAACTGCCTTAAATCATCAGTTTGCTCTCAGATTTCACACTACTGTACATGAAGGCCTTTCAGACATTCGCCTCCACTATCTGCTGGCATGGGGCAACGATCTCTGGCAAGATGGCAGGCATGAGCAGGCGTCTGCCACCCACAGAGCAGCAGTGGCAAGCGACGATCCACACCACAGGCAGACTCACTGCAGCTGAAACTGGTCGCCTCACTTCCTTTCTGCCTTTTGCCTCTCTGCTAGTCTAGGATACGCTTGATTCTGCGGAGACAATTTAATGCAGTAGAACAACAAAACCTCATACTCTTTAGCCCTCCCCATCTTTTTTCTTTAAATTCTCTGATTAGTTTTCTACTGGTTTAGTGATATGAATCACAACTACTCAAGCCTTGCAAGAGGATACGATGCTGCAAGCATCTGCAATGGCTAAACTTTACCCTGTATCAATATTTTACATAATTCACAGAGATGTAAATTATGCTGGAAAGGAGTAAAAAAGATTCATCTGCATTTGGTCAGGATTCATTTCATTTGTCAGCTTTTTTCACTGTCAATCCACATGAGAGTGGTACCCGTACATGCAGCTCGCAGCATGCTTTCTGAACACTTCAAGCAGACATGACTCCTATCGTGCTTCTGGGCTACGGTTTATCATCTTGTTTTTTCTGCTTAATGCAGTTATTTCTTTGAGAGGACAGAACAGAGTGAATGGGGATAAACCAGAGAAATAAACAGGAGGCAAAATCCCTCACTGTCTACAACAAAACCACGTCACTAGCAACCACAAAGGATATTAAAATCAACAGATAAAGGTCAGATAAAGCACAAGGCAAGGTAGTGCGTACATTAATATCTCAAAGATGCTATTACAAGGTTAATCAGTTATGCTAGCAAGATTTAGGTTTGAGTTATTTGGTGCCTAAGAAACAAAACCAAAATAATTTATTTTCACTTCATAAACAAAATGTAAATCAGCCATGAAATTACTACTTTACACAACAAAATGGATATAATGCAATAAAGTCTTAGAGGCATAGCTATCCCTAAGAATTTTTATACTAGTATGGCTACACACAGTACAGGTAAGGGTGCTTTGCCTTAATTCAGCCCCATGTTCCACCACTGCGCTGCCTTTTTTACAACCATGGGAAGTGGAACAGAGAGGTTGCATCAGAGTTTAGTTGCTCCAACGCAAAAAAGAAACCCAAATCTTTAACACAGATAAGCCCTGTGCCAGCTGATGGCAAACAGAAGAGCGCTTGGTTTATTACATTTTTGTAATTTAGTTACTCATTTAGTTACCTAGAACAGGATCTTTCCTCGTCTGCTTTTGGGAATGCTACTGAATACCATGAACTAGAGGTTTCTTTACTTTTTCGTCTCACAAAAATCAGAAGTTAAGGATTTGCATTATGACTGTTTCTGCAATTTCTCTTCATTTTTGATTCTACTATATTTGTATGACTGAAACTTACAGTTGTGAAGAAAATAACAGCTGCCCTTTCACCTAGGGGTTGGCTCCAGATTCTCTCCTGTTCAACACAAAAGTGGCTGATTCTTCAACTGAAGGCAAATTATTTAAGTTCATGCCATTACCACACAACAAAGAAGAAAAGCAATTGGCAGTATTTTTTCAGATGATCTTATTTTTGAAATTGCAGCTTTCACAGAAATAAATGTTGAGAAAGATAGGCAGGCGCAAACCAAAACACAATGCTTTTCCCATGGCCTGTCTGCGCTCTTGGCGGTATTCGCTCTTGAGCCTGCTCAATTTAGCAAGGAGGTAAGTCACAAAGACAAGATTAAGTCGAAGTCTTCAGCTGGACACATCAAAGGGAAAGCTACTGTGAGTATAAAGTAAGTCATATTTTGGTATTTAAGGGCCCAGTATACAGCTTAGGGAGAATTTTAACTCCACCTTGATCAAACTATTACCTCTGCTACGTATTATTCACACAGCAAGAGTCTTAATTGCCCAGACAGTCTGCCAACTCTTTCCTCCCCATTGAAGCCAACCACGCACATCTAAAACACCTATTTTCAACAAAAGTCTACTGAAACACATACTAGAGATATTAGTTGCCAAATGTTAAGCATAAAGTTTCACGTTTCACTAATTACACATTTATATGGCTCCATGAGCCTGTTAGTATCAGTGTGTCTTGGCAATATCAATCCCTCCCTTCTCAGCCTTCAAGAGGAACGCCTTCATCAGTTCATCGCTTTGTTGATTGTTTGTAGACATATGTGGGTGTATTGGCCTCTATCAGACAAAGAAAGTGCTTAAGGAAATTGAGGTAAAGCTAAGCTGACATAAAGACTTTCACACTTAGGACTGAAAACACATTAGTTCCAATGCTTTCACTTAACTCACTGTAACAAAAAATGCTGCAGTGCAGCTCAGGAACTGCATTTCCAAAGTGCAATAATCTTGTATTGCAGCCATTCACTTTGCAACAATGTTTTAAGAAGTTAATGGCCAAATTAACTCCAAAAACTTGTATCTCATGCTATTAAAACAACTTTTTTTTTCTCATCAGTGTTCCTGCTCCACTGTAGCTGATATGCCACAGAAAATCAGGGAACAAGAGGTTGTTTTAAGCTAGTCTGCAGATTTTAAGAGGGCAACCATGCTTAGTGTAGATTTAAAACAGAAAGGAGAACATCAGTGACTTTGCTGAAACTTTGCTAAACAGGCAGGTTTGCTGAACCAATTGAGCATTTTTCTAAGCACATCGCTTCAGTCCTCAGAACAAGAATGAACTACTGGCATGATGACTGGAGACCCAGCATGGGTAGCTCTGTGTCTAAGACTGCAGGCTGTCTCCTCTACTGACAAAGGCATTTTATAGAATTAAAACAGTTACTGCATGAACATCTAAAGGCACAGGTGGTAAGCCAGCCAAAAGCAATACCTAGTTCTTTAATAGTATCTTTTCCTTGAAGATTTTATAGTATTGCACAAAAATTAAAAAGCTCACACAACAGCTTTAATAAAGAGGTGTCTTATAACTCCTGCTTTAATTGAAGTATTTCTCCCTTTATCTCATGAAATGACAAATGAAGGTAGAGAGGATGGCAACTTGCCTAAAACAACACAGAAAAGGAAGCTCTGGCTTCAAAATACCCTCACCCTGTGGTCTGCCACCCACCCTTCATTTAGGCTGACATGTCTGTGGGTTGTGCTGCAAACCAGATCAAGAACTCATCCTACTTGAAAAACAAAGTAAATGAAAACGCCTGCCTTAAAAAAAAAAGAAAGAAAGAAAAGAAAATCTCATAGCTGGAGCAGTCCCGTTGGTCAGATTCAGGTCATGGCAGAGCCCCGTCATTGTTACGCTGGCAGAAGCAAGCTGTGCCATACTGCAGGAGCAGGAACAAGCAGGAACAGTCAGAGGAGGCCAGAACAGCTGAGGCAAGGGTTTACCACGGGTCTTGGCCTCGGGTGTCAGAGTGCCTAGCTCCCAGTGAAACCCTCTAACGTATCATCCACCACCTCATACTTGTTACTGCCTTAAAAACCCCCACACCAATTAATGCATTCAAAAGCCAGCTTCCAAAGGAAACATGCTCTTCAGCGCTTATGCTAATTGCAATTTTTTCCTTTGCAGTTGTGGTAGACAGCCAGGAGCTGCCCATGCGTGCGATAGCTGCTTCCATCATCGTTCTCCTAATGCAACCTAGCTCCTGTAAAAACTGAAGTGCCAAACAGTCCCAATCCTAAACTAGCAAAAGTCAAAGTAGTAAGGTAGTACAAATGCTAAAACTGCAATCTAAATACTTTTCTCAAACTTTTCTGCCTAATCTCATGTCAGTGTAAGTCATTCACAATTTATCCAGAGTTAATTTTAGTCCTCTTACAGTAAGGATTTGCACTCTCTGTTCTTTAAAATAGAGCTTGTTATAAGGAAGCTTGTCACTACACCCAAGACAGTGTTCTGAACCTTTCAGCAACTCCTTTCAAATACCTCATGGCTGACAGAGAAGCTGTAGATATTTATTTTATAGTAAAATGTGAGTGATCATGGCAAGAGCTCAATGGTCTCTTAGCAGATCATGTCTTTGGCTTAAAAAAAAAAAACAAAAAACCAAACAAAAAGACACCACAAAAGACTAGAGAATCCTTTGCCACAGAACTGGCGCAATTTCTGATACCAGTGTTTTGACACCAGCCTGGCAGACATGTAAGCAAAGCCCTGCTGTTTGCTCTAATCATCACAGACAGCGTCCTGCAGGTAGCCAGCTCAGAATTAGCCAGTTACAGACCTGTGAGGTATAATAAAAATAAACAGTCCCAATCATAATAAGGAGTATAGACAACAAAGCCAGAGAAAGAAAGAAGAACAATTATGCACATCAAACCACAAAAGAATGAAGTATGTGAAATGTACTATTGCTAATGCATCACGAAAGTATAAAGGCATGGTGCTGTCCAGAGAAATGCTTCTTGACCCCTCTTCCGCATGAGAGGCAGGAAAAACCACTTACAAGAAATCTAGAAAACAAAATACTAAGTTTCAAATAGTAAAATATTATAAAATTGAAACTGACAGGACTTGCACAGAAATAGCTCTGCTCGTCATTGAGACACTCCTTTAAATCGCCTACAGGATAGACTGCACACAGATGCACACAGTGTGTTACCTCAATGTCTAACAGAATCCCATTTACTCTTGTTTTAAAGAGGTTTTTTACTTTAACATGTGAAACCAAAAAACCCCAAATGCAAGGAGGCCAACTGAGCCTACAGGCAGGAAGTTACCTTTTCTTTTTTTTTGCTAAGCTTTTATGACAGTCCTTTACCCAGAATTACCACTAGTACAGCTCTGTTACTGGTAGAGATAGAAGCAAAATGGGTGTTAAGGCTTTTAAACCATTTTTTTAATAAAAGCTGAATCCTCTCCTTACTGTATCCTTTACCACTGCCAGTGTAAAGAGAGCTGAACTACTAATTAATGGAAAATCCTAAGTTGTCCAAGCAGAGATAAGACCTCCTTTCATTATGGGAAGGCAGAAATGGTTAGAAATTAGTGTGGACTGACAAGGTGTATTATCTGGATCACAAGGAGATCAAAGTAGCTGAAGTTCTTCATATCAGCTAAAACCTGAGCTTTGTGGGGGATACTCATCTTTAGCATACACATCTTTGAGTCAGCAAATTGCCTTCATTTGATTTTCAGAAAAACTGTCAGGGTTTATCAGCTGAAGAATCCCCTTTTTAATTTAACACAAGGAATTAAGAAGTAATTACATTATGTTTACAAATTTATAAACAGTGGGTTGCCTTTTGTTAAAGGTACTGGATCCTTTAATCCTTCCTTAATCTAATCAAACAAGTTGGCAATGAATAAAGCACAAAGGGATGGGGCAGCCCAAGGGAAAAGTTGCAAAGAAAACAAAGCAAGCTTCAGACTGCTCCTCAAACAGGGATTGAGGGCAGGCAAAAGGCAATTGAAACAGTCAACTCCAGTGGAAAGAGGGGAGTAAAGGGTGCAAGACAAATACTGCTGCTTTATATTCAAAGTTGCAATAGTATAACTTATATTGTTGTCATTAAGACCATATATAGTGATCACATATATTTCGAATAAGACAATTACCCCACATACAGGTATGGTCATTTATCCTTCTAAACTTTCACTCAGAGGTGTAACATGACAATTCATGATAACACAATGCCTCAAGCACCAGTATCAGGCAGTGAGACACCTACAAAATATTTGGATTTTTAAAATGCCTTATATTTTTGTATTCTAAAGGTCTGAGAGTACATAGTTATCATTGGAATAGATCTTACACCTCTAGTAGCATTTGGTGCCTTTTGGAGCCAAGTGTTCAGTAAGTGCTGAAAAAACTCCAAAACGTTTGGGACAGGAAAAAAAAACCCTCCCTCACTAGTATGAGGAAAAAAAAAGACAGAACAGTGAAATCATTCAAGTAGCTTCATACAGCAAATGTTTCTGTTTGGGCTATTGACAGTTCATTACACAAACCTTTCCATCAGCTTCCTTAGCAGAAGGACTTACTAAATGTAAAGACACTTTAAGCCTTGAGAAAAGATACAAGGAGGGATTTTTCTCAAGCCGCCTTCGAGGTGAAGGAACAAACCATGCCATTGCATACCTCACAAGCAACATAGCACGCTTCTATTAGAGTCCAAGTTTTCAAGGGAGAGTGGGAAAGTGCTATGTTGCAAGAGGTATTTCTGTTCTGGAAACGAAGAGCCTGGCTTCCCAAAACCATCAGCTGGAAGCATCAGGACTGGGCAAACCCCCTCCTCTCCCTGAGCAAGTACCCTCGACACCACTGAGGTTGACACATATTAGGGCTTGCTAAAGCTGATATGGATTTCAGTTTCTTTTTTTCCCCTCAGCAGAAAGCTTATTTGCCCGGGCTAAAACCACATACAGCCAAAGTGAGCTTTGATAACTGCCGTTTGTGAGCTTTTCTACTTAAAACTGAGCATATACCTCACATTTTATTTTTTCAGACAAAAGTCCTGAGAGAGCAGACCAAGCTAAAATGCAACACTCTGTAAATCAGAAAGGTTTATCTTTACTTGGAATCAGGTCAATTACAATGATTTAAAGCTGTTCCTTCATTTCTCTGTCATCCAGCCACCAGCTTTGAACTTCCTCGGTCAAAACAAAGATGTTAAGGGAGCTCCTTTCACGGTAACTGAAAAATCCAGCAACAGCAAAAATTGCTAGGCATGTGCTTGGTTGGTAGCAGGCAACAGGAACTTTAATCATATAACAGATAAGTATTTGCTTTTAAAAATTTAAATGAAAAATTAATATAAACATGGTCCCAGTGTTATAATCCTTGATCATGCAAGATTCCCAGAAATGTGATGATGTTTTGTTTTAATGGTAACCATCAAACAAACAAAAATTCCAAGATTCTGTGATCAGCCTACGCAGACTCTTTTTTTAACTATATTTTACTATTTCGTGATTAAACCTTTCCCTCTAACTCTTGATCTTTGCAATGCACTTTTATTTCTACTTAAACTCAGATACAGTTTCCCAAACACAAGATAAAAATTCAGCTTTCCAACAACCAGAAACAAAATCCGCCTGTTGGAATACAGCCTCCTAAATCACTTACTCAAAAGTATATGGCCACAAAGAAAAAACAAGCGGTAATTTCTTCTTTACTTCATTGTTACAAAGTGGAGAAATTTATAATTTCTTCACTGAAATTTTAACACTTTGGCAGAAAACAAGCATTTTTTTGTGTGTGTGCAAAAGGAACACATTGCTTCCAAATTAAGAAACAGTGGTGAAAATGATTTACAGTCTCTATTTTACCTAGACTCTAGTAACTAGAGTGCTGAGTTATAAATTAAACTGGTGCTCTGACCTTTAAGGACCAACTGAGATCATAATAAACATGTCTCATATCTTCAGCTGAGTCCAAGCAGAGAGAAGCCCCACAGTTCTTTGAAAAGTCTCAGGAGATGCAGTTTCTTAAAGCATACATAAAATCGATTAGCATTCAAAGTAACTAAAAATACGTGAAGAAGAGAACAGGCTTAATTTACTTTGAATTTTCAGTCTTCCCCCCTCTTATATATACTTCAAATTAGAAAAGAACCGATACTGAAAATTAACCATGCATATGGAGGACCACCAAAAACATGCAAAACAACCTGAGAGTAGGGTAGACCAGACAGTACAATAGTTATGTGCAGCCATGCAAGACCTGGAATTTAATTTTGTTTGGGAAGCTAGGGAGATTTCTTACCCAGAAACAATAATTTTCATTATGTATGTCCCCTGAAGATATCCTTGAACATAAAAAATTATGAGGGCAGAAAAGTTAGGAGCTACCTCACTTCACCAAACTTGCATATGGAAACTTTTTCCTGTCATGTGTCATACTGCTGGTTTTCTCCTCTCAGCTCCATCTTCCCTCAGCCCAAACAAAACTAGCCTCTTTCTCCAGAAGTCCCTCAAACCCTCTATGGACCTTCTAAGAGGTAAGCGCATGAACAAGTGCTATATCTATACTGAGGCTAAATATACTTGTATAGGGGCCTGTGTTCATGCATGCCATTCAACCTCTTATTTGTCAACATGAACTTGCACTTCTTTCCCTTTACCAGTTCAGTTACCAACATATTTCACTATACAGACATAGTTATATCAGTAGAAGTATGCTTATTATTGTAATGCAATTTATTCTTAAACAGGGTGTACTACAAGCTACAGTCTTTATAAGTGTAAGTCTGCTATACTACTAAACAACATATTTTATATCAAGGCCTTCTTTTTTGGCTTGGTTGATGTTAAGCCATGTAAAAAGGTTACCACTCCACCTGTGTGTAACCCAGTTGTAAGAGGTTACAGTCAACTTCCAGTCAAAAGGATGCAAGTAAATTCAGAAAAGAAGATACAAATGTTTTCTTGAAACCCTTTCTGCATCCAGAAAAGAATTCTTAGAGTAGACAAAAGCATAAGGCTAGACAATTCAGCTAAGCCTATCTAAGGGCTGGTTAACCCTAAAAAGGGGAGGGAGGACCCAGACATGCTCCCCACTTGTCTGTGAGCTGGTT
>VZTV01052727.1:547-15267 GCA_013400875.1 Anhinga rufa
TTGTAGCTGTCGCTACCACATATACAATGTGCTTCTGTGTACTGTCATAAGTCAGCTAAAACATGTGTAAACATATGCCACATCAGTCATTAAGGAGAAGGGTATAATTACTCTTCTAAATGTGGCAAAGCATTTTGAAAGTAGCATATAATTTTCCAGAGCGGGAACCTTTATGAACCATATCTTTCCCTGAGTGTTTATACAGCCTGACATCTTCGGGTGTGTTCAGATCAAGAGCCCCACTGTGAACAAGCAGGCTTCAGACAAAGGAGGCAATTTGTTCTCTAGGTGTCATTTCAACGAAAGGGAGAGGCAGCAAGAGGGAGGTGGGGAAAGAGCAATAAGAGAGAGGAGAAGGGCACACTGTGCTACTGCACACAGTTCAGAAATATGCAGGATCTGGCATAACTACCCTGGGAAGGACTTTTGAGAGGTGCCTAGTGTCAGAGTGTTGCTTTCACTGTTGGCAAATGACAATGTTGTCATTTTATCCTTGATAGAGTCAAATAAAGGTATGGAGTTTATATTTTTAATTAAATTAAATAGGCTCATTGCTCACTGGGGGGCAATGGGATCATGTAGTCTTACTGGGAAAGAGGAAGAGCAGAAAGGTGCCAAGGGGGCATCCTACAAAATGCTAATTTCCTCCTTCTGTTATGAACCCTACATAAGAGGGATTTGCAAAACCAGACTAGAAATCTGTTCACCCTCTCTCCATTAATTTTACAATTTTTTTTAGGTAATTTTTGAAAATATGAGCTTAAATGTTTTTAGGTTTCTGAGAATTAGCAAAGGCTATACATTATTCTGCCTACTAAGCTCAGATGAGCCATCAGGCTATTTTGACTTTGCAAGTTACCACTCATCAGCTGAACCATGATAATCATCACTTCACTCCTGTAATAACCTTCAACGACTGCAACACAATGAGATCTCAACCCACAGTAACAGAGGAAGAGCAAAGCAACATTTCCTAGAACTAGCAATAGACCAAAATCACATAGGAACTGCCTTATTCAGCTGGCACCCAATTTTTTGCATGTCGATCTGATCTTGCTACTCTTTTTTTCCTAGGTACAAAGTATTTCTTTTCCTGCAAAATATTTCAGTTTGTCTGGCAAAAAAAAGATTCTGATGCTTGTTAAATAACAAAAAATTTATGGTTTATGTCCTTTGCATCTTTATAGCAGTATCCTGGAAGTCCTTATTCAACGATGGGGAAAATTTAATGATAACTATTCAATAACTGGTAAACATTTGAAAGAGATGAGGAGATTATAAAATTACAATCAGTGAACACTGATACAGTGTTAGGATGATTCCCAACCCTCCTTCTCTTCCCAACAGTTTATTTCTAGTAACAGAAGGAAGAAAATAATTGTCCAATCTGTGTTATTTTCATGTCTTAAAAATAGTGACCCACATCTCTTTCTCACTGTCCATGTTGGTCACTCAGGTGTTACTGCAAGTTAATCTATGTCTGCCTGCACAAGTAATGAAAGTCATATAGAATACCTATAGAAATAAATACAGAATAAATATATAGAAAGTAGCCTTGGCGTTATAGTGAAAAAGAATGCATGGATGATAAAACTGTGACTATTAGTTTATTGCACTCTGACATTTAAGAAGATAAATATCTGAAAGTATTAGATAGGTATGCTTCATTACAAAGTGGGAAGAGAGATCCCTGAACTTGGGTCCATATACCTGGGGAAATCTGAAGCTTTTTTACCACTGGAGCTGTCATTCACCAAGCTGAAAATGGAGATGGATATTGCTTCACTCCTCTAAAACTCTCCAGTGCCCAGTTCTCTTCCTGACAATTTCAGCTGTATTGGAGGCTGAGGCTGGGCAATCTGACAATCTGATCTAATTTTGCATTCTCATTTTTATTTGTTTCCCCAAATTCTTGCATATATTCTGACTTTCTGAGCATGTTTTTCTGTCATGCTAGAAGAATTTGCCCCAGATTCCCAGGACTCTAGTTCAAGTCAAAGGTTAGAAAGTCAAGCCCACAATTAAATTGTTTTGAATGTCATATAATGGTAATTGTCAGGCAAGTTTTGATCTGTCACACTGATGTTTTAACTATTTTAACTGTAGTATAACTTTAAGCTATTTCTCCAACATACTTCTTTGAATTTATATCATATTCTCTTTATAGTAATTTTTAGTTTTAGTTGTGGTCTTAGCATATGCTGAAGTCTTGTTTGGTATGACTGAATGCCATGTCAAATGTGTTGAAGTTTGTGTTGCATTAAATAGGCCAGTTGACAACATGATTTGGATCACAGAGCAACAAGACTGTGTGGAAAGAATCAAGCAAATTTTTATTTTGTCAGGGGAGAAATTAGTTTTTTCATATTCCAAACACCTCTGTAGCTCTCTAGTCCACACCATCTCTTTTGTTATTCACTATACAGGCCCCAGTCCAATAAAAACGCTGCATGTGTGTTTAAATCCAATGTTAATGAGTTATCCCACTGAATTTAGCTGCATTATTCCTACAATCTCTGGACAATTAGGATTTTCTGCCACAGCAGCAGCCAAAGGTCCCAGCAAAGACAGGACTGGGTAGTAAAGAAATGGTCACTTGCATGATTTTACTGATCATTTATCTGAAAAAAAACCCTACCTGTAGACAGCAAGGAAAATCCTAGAGACCTTCATACTGGCAGTGAGAATGAAAACCAGAGGGATATAATCTGATAAATGATTTCTTAAAACCAGATATGGACAATAGCTTTGTAACACATGTTCATGTTGTCTTTCATATCACTGCTGCATCAGATTCCTCTTAAATTGGTGGTTTATCTGTCCTTACCGAACTACACCTTGTGTTCTTTAACAGCAGTATTGAGGCTGCCATAGACAAAGCCAAAATGTTGTAGCCTCTAAGAACAAATTAATAGGAAGTGATATGCCTTAACAGTTATTTCTTTTCTCCAGTTACCACTATCAACACAAATTTAGCATTTTATTTCCACTGTCATTAAATTAAAAAGAAGCTGTGCATAACATAGATTCTAAACTTGTTAGCCTGTACTTTTTCAGCATAACTAGGACAAGTTTGATTACTACAAGAAATTTTAAGTTGCTTTTAGTAGCAGGAAGTAATTTTAAATTTAGAATCTTGGGAGTTGAACTCAATGATCCTTATGGGTCCCTTCTGACTTGAAACACTCTGTGATTCTATTATGTTAATTTTCTAATTGCCTTTATTTCAATGGGGATCAGTTAATTAATTAAAAAAATTCAGAATATTTGCAACCACTTTTATTTTTATAAGTATTTCTATTTGCTACAAAGAATGAGGGTCACAGTGTTGAGCTCTTACACAATTCAGACAACAGTCTGATTTGACTGTTAGCACTCAGTCGTTCTGGGTAATTCTCTGAAAATGTCAATTCAGTGCACTGCAGCAACCAAATAAGCAAATAAAATGCTGGAAATATTAGGACATGAGCAGAAAATGGAAAATGTGTTTATAAATCTTTAGCAGGGTCACATGGTGATTGTAGAGTGGTTCTGGTCCTATACTCCCTCTTTAAAGCAGATAGTAGAGCAGGAAATTACACAAAGTGCAGTAAAGGTAGTCAGAGGTCTGAGATGTCTCCCTGCAAGATAAAATAAGTAAATTAGGCCATTTTGGAAAAGATGCAGCAGACAGATTATTATTATAGAGGGTGATAAAATTAGTGCATACAGGATGTAACAAAAGAATTATTATGTACCACCTCTCATAGAAGAACCAGAAACACCCTGTGCAGTTTTGCAATAACATGTTGTAAGCAAGAAAAAGTAACTATGTTTTCAAAACGCATATTTACCTGTGGAATTCTGCCACCAGACATTGCCTAAAGAGATGCTTAAAATACAGTTATGGTCAAAAAGTGATTAAAGAAATTAGTGGAAGAAATCAAAATACTGTTATAACCAAATACGCAGATATTACCTTTTAATTAAGAAATCCTCAAGCTGCAGTTTGATAGAATCTGGGAGAATGTATGAATAAAATGTCACTAACTGCTTAACCAGTTTTAACATTCTTCCTCAAAAATTCAATTGCCAGTCACTCTTGAACACAGGACACAGGGCAGGGAGGACCCCTGCTGTGGTCTAGGCAGGGCTACTTTCTCTCACTACAGATGAAATTGAGGTTGGAGGATTAAAGAAGGTGATTAATTATACCACAAAAATTACAATATTTTAAGTTTTCAGAAATAGCATAGCTGCATAACTCATTACATTGCATATTTTACCCTGTAGCAGGCTGTAGGCATCATTAAGACATAATACTGCTAATAACCATTACTATTGCATTACAATAACTCTACCACAGATAAAATATTTTCCTGTTCTTTCATTCTTAAAGCTTTAATAGCAGTCTTTCTTTCCTAGTTTTCATCACATGTGCTGGTATATCTTATCTGTCTAGCAGATCTCTGCTATAGTTGCAGTGACTATATGTGAATGTTTGTTTGAGAGGGTTTTTGTTTTCATGAAAAGTCACATGTCCCAGGTCAAACTGATTCTTGATCATTCACTCATCCTTAAACAGTAGCTAGGTAATAAGAAGTAACCTAGTAATAAGGTTAAGTAGCACTGCCTAAACATGTAAACTAAACTGTTACTACTTGTTTAAATCCTGCTTGTTTTGCCATACAGCTAAACCAGGCTTTTCCTGGATCAGCATCCATTTGCTTTTGGAATAATTTACCTACAGCACTAGGAGACATTCTGCCAGAAGGAACCAAAGACTGAAATTAATCTCAGGATCTGATGTGTGCAAAAATCACTTTATGTGTTTATTATTCTACTTGGCAACATGCAATTGTGTAACAATAGGCCCACCGTCATTATTAAAGTGTTGGTATAGATGATGGGAGCAGCTACAAAGGTGGCATGTAATAAAAAAGACCTTTACACAAAACTCACATCTTATGCAATTATATTTTCATGAGTATAATGATAATATGTAGAAAGAATTTATTTACCCTGATGATACAGTTATGGCCTTTTTATCCAGGGTTTAAAAAGGCTCTTAGGCCACCAAATATGTGTTTCCCAAGGTGTTTTGAGTCATTTTCAAAAAAGCAGCCTGTGCTTAAAAGGGCAAAACAACAATGGTAGCTGTATCAAACTCATGAAGCAAATACACTTATTTGAAAGATGACCAAACAGAGAAGAGATTTTGAAGAGCAGCAGTGCAGACAAACTGCAACTAATGAGTAACTGCAAATTGTTCAATTTTTCCTTACCATAGTTCCTCAGTTGTAACTAGTTTTGAAGGATCACTTTCTTTAAATAATTCAATTGTGGAGGAAGTGTTAACAATTGTATTGGGTTTGCGTGGCAAGGTTTTGTTAGTGGGAGAGGCTACAGGGGTCGCTTCTGTGAGAAGCTGCTAGAAGCTTCCCCTATGTCCGACAGAACTAATGCCAGCCGGCTCCAAGACGGACATGCTGCTGGCCAAACCTGAGCCCATCAGTGACAGTGGTAGTGCCTCTGTGATAACATATCGAAGAAGGGGTAAAAATTTGCTGCACATCAGGAACTGTAGCCAGAGAGAGGAGTGAGAAAATATGAGAGAAAAAACTCTGCAGACACCCAGGTCAGTGAAGAAGGAGGGGGAGGAGATGCTCCAGGCGCTGGAGCAGAGATTCCCCTGCAGCCTGTGGTGAAGACCATGGTGAGGCAGGCTGTCCCTCTGCAGCTTGTGGAGGTTAATGGTGGAGCAGATATCCACCTGCAGCCCGTGGAGACCCCACACCGGAGCAGGTGGATGCCTGGAGGAGGCTGTGACCCCGTGGGAAGCCCACAGTGGAGCAGGCTCCTGGCAGGACCTGTGGACCCATGGAGAGAGGAGCCCATGCTCAGGTTTGCTGGCAGGACTTGAGACCCTGTGGGGGACCCACACTGGAGCAGTCTGTGCCTGAAGGGCTGCACCCCGTGGGAGGGACCCACGCTGGAGACGTTCATGAAGAACTGCAGCCTGTGGGAATGAGAAGGATCTACATTAAACAAGTTTGTGGAGCACTGTCTCTGTGGGAGGGACCCCATGGTGGAGCAGGGGAAGAGTGTGAGGAGTCGTCCCCTTGAGGAGGAAGGAACGGGAGAGACAGCATGTGATGAACTGACCACAAACCCCATTCCCCATCCCCCTGCACCACTCCAGGGAAGGAGGTAGAGTTCAGGAGTGAACTTAAGCCCAGGAAGAAGGGAGAGGTGGGGGAAGGTGTTTTAAGATTTGGTTTTATTTCTCATTATCTTAGTCTGATTTGATTGGTAATAAATTAAACTAATTTCCCCAAGTCAAGTCTGTTTTGCCTTTGACGGTATTTGGCAAGTGATCTCTCCCTGTCCTTATGTTGCCGCACAAGCCTTTCCTTATATTTTCTGTCCCTTGTCCAGCTGAGGAGGGGAGTGATAAAGCAGTTTTGGTGTGCACCTGCCATCCACCCAAGGTCAACCCACCACAGCAATATAAGACCATAGTTACAAACACTCTCGATGATAACTGCACTGCATTTTTGTGTCTTCTACACACAACTTGCCCAGAAAAACATGCAGAGACAGAATTTAGTATAACTGAGAATCAGGCCTTGAACACTGAGCATCTACTTCTGCATGTGCTCTAAATGCATGCAGTCAGTGCAATGGTCTGCTTTACCTAAAAGAGGAGAAAACAGCATATCTTCTGAAGTTATCAAATTATATTTTCTTTCAAGTTTTATTTGAAGCTACAGCAGATGCACGATTTTTGAATTTGTAGCATAACATCTTCCCTTACACTGGGGAGTACTAGTAGGCTATACATTAAAGAAAAAAGAGGCCATGCATCTTGTAAAGCCCACATTAAGCAACACAAATTGTTCCAATTATGTCACAAGGATTCTGGCAAGGCTTCATTTTCTTTAATCTGAAGCCTGCTCATGTAAGAGGATATTGTTTCAGTGAAAAGTAAGAAAACAAGGAAAGCAGAAAAATTTTACTGGTGTGACAGTTTTCAAAGAGCACTGCTGAAAAAGGTCTTGGGGATGAAAAACTCAACAGAAAGAAATTGAAGGAAAGGGAAACATTTCCAAATAGAGACCTATATAATCTAGTGAAAAGATTAAGTGTGGTCTTGTACATGTACCCAACTTAATGTTGCTTACTGTAAATTTTTTTTTTACTTCATATACATAAAAAATAATATTACTTAATTTGCTCAGACTGTTTCACATGTCCGTTCCCACAGTGTTTTGTCTCTAGGCTTGATAGATCTTTGTAGAAAGTCTGTATGGCGAACAGCAAATGGAAGATGGGAGACAGCTTAAAGTCCTCCCACGACATTAAGGTTCTGGTATTTAGCCTCACAACTAGATTAGAGGATAAAATATAACTTAAATGTACTGAACCTTCTGAGCAATAACCTATAGAGGTTCTTATGGCATCTTCAACTCTGAAGTAGCATAGTATCTTAACACAGTGTACATTAAATGATATGATGAACATCTAATGTATGTAGTTAATTTTCTTTTTCATCTCCTCAAAAAGGAAAATGTTATGTGCATTGTCTCCTAATGTTTTGTAGGTCTTATAAAGTTTGGCTTTATTAATGCTTAAAATCTTGTGCTACTAAAGTTTAAACATTAAGAGGTAGAAGTCCTACTCCTATCTTTTCTCCTACCAACGTTTTGGAGGGTGACTCCTCTTCACTCCCCAACCCTTTCTTCCCCAGACTGGCCTGTACCTGGAGGTCTGTACCTGTACAACAGTAAAAGTAAAAGTCAAGAAGCAGGGATTTACATTGCAGGTAATGCTTTTAAGTGTCCAAACATCACTCTGTGCTACATGTTTATAGCTTGTCACTGAAGCATCACAGCTCTGGCTCACTAGGCTTCTGGTGCCTTCCTGGGAAGGAAGGGGAAAGAGAGGCACCAGTGGCTCTCACAGGCACAGCTGGGGTTCTAATCCTCCAGTGATGTGCTGGTGGCATAGTGCCCTCCACAAGAGGCACATGCTTTCCAGACTCAGAGACGAAGTGTAAGGCTACCCACAGAGTGCCTATGAGAAGCTAAAAGGAAATGTCTTTGTAGACATATTCTAATTTCTGAATCTTCCTCTTAATACATTAACAGAACCAAAAGCAGAGCATACTCTTTTCTGCCTCTATTATGTGCTATTTTAAGACTTGCCACTTCTATTAGTTGGAAGGTTGTTGATCCAAGCCACTTGAACATATTAAATTGTAACACAAATAGTATCACTGTAACCCAACCATATCAGCAAAGAAAAAAAGTTTTGTTAAAGCATTAGTTTTAAAACAGCATGCATTTTAGAGGAAACGTTAGCCAGGATTCACAAGTGTTGCCTGAATTACCATGTTTTTCTCCTTCCTTTGCTTTCTGTTCTTCATAATGCACCCTATGTATTTGAAAAGAAAACCTAAAAATAATGCCAGAGACCTAAAAGCTGTTACTAGTAATCTTCAAAGAGGCGGGTGTTATTTTTTTCTAGCCAGGAAGTACAAACTATAAAGAAATCCCCTGACAGGGACCTCACTGTCTCTTGCGTGTAGGAGATCCCAGAATATGTCAAGATGCTGTAGGTAGTTCCTGTGTCTCCAGCAGACACTGGGAAGGGGTTGAGCACACCGTTTTCTCCCACATTGTGCCCAAATGTCATGTGGACTCTTAGGGATTGTTGGCAGTAACTTTCCAAAGCAGATCACATTTTGGAGCCCTAGCTAGAAAGCTAAAAGGGACCCCTGGCTTACTTTATTCTACATCCAGTGCTGAAAACATAGATGCAGCCGAGTGGAAAAGCCTTCCCAGAATATCCTTTCTGGACCTTGCTATCATGGGCAACTGCACCAACTAATCTTTCTTAGAAATTATAAAAGTACTTTTTAAAGTTTCTAAGGGTTCTTGCCCCCACTGCTGTGGCTGCAAAACTCTAAACTACACTCAATAGGTATTTAAAATAGCCACAAGTTAAAAAATAGCTACCAAATAAACCAGAAAATACCTAGCTAAAACATCTGGGAAAATGACTTTTCAACTTCTCTGCTGAAAAGTGTATTCTTTCACTTATTCCTGAATGAGGTTTTGCACTCCCCTGCCCATTGCTATAGCCTTCCTCTGTAGCTGTTCCAGCTCAATTTGGTTTTATGGGTGTGGGTGACCAGAGCAAGAAGGAATATGCAAACAAGTTCTCTCCATTGCCTTGTATGAAATTGCTAACAACCTTCTCCCTGTAATAGAAGTATCTCATCTGATATGTTTGCTTTATATCATCAGTCATGGAACTGCTGTGTCACAGTCATCTAATGAGTCACCACTATTCTCTCCATTGATGGTGTGTCCCATTTTCACAGTTGTCTTTGAGACATCCCCAGTTGTGGTGTACTTTTTAAAATGCCTCTTAATTACAAATAGTGGAAGCTAGATTTTTGAAGGTGCAATATTCACATACAAACTACTGTCTGTAATTAAAAGCTTATTGGAGGCACCCATGTTATTATTTAATTGGTAGCTCTGCTGTTGCATTATATATATATGTATAGAGGGTGGTTTTTAAGATCCATGCTATTTACCATACATGAATGTCATTAACACGCATTTCATTTAACCCCAAGGAGTCATTTAAACATCTCGGGTGAATTTACATTTATGAATGTTTTCTCTGAAATGTGTATTCTTTATCAACTGCATCATGAGACCTCTAAAGGAGCCAGAAAACTGTAAATATGTGTTTAAGGGTATGAAAAAAAAGCTTCATAAAAAGTCTGATTTTGTAACATCAGTAATGTCAGTAGAGCATCCTACTCCAGGAATAAAGGAATTAAAAAAATAAAAAATAAAAAAAATTGAACTGAGCAAGGCATGGATGAAGATGTCAAAAAGGGAACAGGGAAAGCTTTATTGCTTATGTGTATCTACTACAGTGTCTGATGAAGAAGCTGAATATGGTAAGGTAACACAGAAAACTAGGGAGAGGCAGAGAAGAAAGGATAATCTAATAGTTGTAACATCCTGTTTCGGCTGTGGCTTCTGCATCCTGGAAATAACTTGCTGCCTGCATCCTGGTTGCTTTCCATGAATTATCTCAGTTCCTACATATCTCTTGAGGTGGCTATCACTCTAGATGATTTTGACCCTTCTCCATTCCAAATAACTGCTTTGCAAAAGTTGCCCTTTACACTGCTTGCATCCCCATCTCCCATGATCAGTTCAACAGTCCAAAACAAAACCTAGAAACTGTTTTCAGCTTGTAGCTTAGCACAAACCTTCAGAATCCCCTCTCAGATCTGAGTAGAAGCAATATAGGGATAATGAGGGAAAAGTTACAGGAACTTCTGTAATTTAGCCGAAGATGTGTTGGAATAATGAATAGAAAATAGGGGAAACAATGATGTGTTTGGATGGCTTAAATACTTTCCAAAGAGAAAACTTTTTGGAAAAACAATACGATTAGCAGGGATGAACCATATTTAATCTATGCTGACTGAGCATTAAAATGCAATTGCTACATTGAAAAGTTTTGGAAAATTCCATTTAAACTTCAACCCCAAATTATTTTTGTTTGGTTTTGTTTTGTTTTGTTTTTTCAACATTGGGATTACCAAAACAAACATATCCATTATTTCTTTGCCTGTAACTTTCACACATTTCTACTGGGAGATGGATCTTCTTCCCAGAGTAAAAGGAATAAAAATCTTTAAAACATTCACCCCAAACCACAGAGGAACAAGGAGTCAGTAGTGCAGCAAAAACTATTTAGGATACCTCTGCTTAGTGTATTTTTAGCCACTGGGTAAAAAAAAATGCAAACCTAATATTGCAGCCTTGTCCCTATGCCTTCCAGGCCTCATCAGGTATTTGGAAGCCATGTCCCACCCCTGACCAAAGTACATGTTGCTGAGGTCTTCCTTCTTCTGCAGCTGCTGACTTGGAGAGAACAGTTTGGGAATTCCTCTCCCCCCAAAATAATCCACTGAATCTGAGAACAGCACATCTTTAAAGAAGAGTTTCTGTCATGATCAGCTCCAGTAAAGTGGTACTGGAGTGGCTGTACCTGCGGACCACTACCTCGCTGCTGGAGGAGACTCAGCATGGGTGAGCTGTGCAGAAGGGCACAGCTAAGGATGGACTTAAATGAAACACTCAGAAGTATGAAACCCTCTTCAGGCAGAATCACAGAATCACAGAATCACAGACTGATAGGGGTTGGAAGGGACCTCCAGAGATCATCTTGTCCAACCCCCCTGCGTGAGCAGGCACACCTAGAGCAGGGGGCACAGGACTGCGTCCAGGCGGGGTTTGAATGTCTCCAGGGAAAGAGACTCCACAACCTCTCTGGGCAGCCTGTTCCACTGCTCTGGCACCCGCACAGGAAAGAAGTTTTTCCTCATATTTAAGTGGAAACTCCTGTGTTCCAACTTGTGCCCATTGCCCCATGTCCTGTCATTGGGTGCCATTGAAAAGAGTCCAGTCTCATCCCCTTGACACCCACCCTTCAGATACTTATAAACATTGATGAGATCCCCCCTCAGTCTTCTCTTCTNTACCATTGGCCTTCTTGGCCACAAGGGCACAGTGCTGGCTCAGGGTCAGCTTGCTGTTCACCAGCACTCCCAGGTCCTTCTCAGCAGAGCTGCTTTCCAGCAGGTCAGCCCCCAACCTGTACTGGTGCCTGGGGTTGTTCCTCCCCAGGGGCAGGACCTTGCACTTGCTTTTGTTGAATTTCATGAGGTTCCCCTCGGCCCAGCTCTCCAGCCTGTCCAGGTCTCGTTGGATGGCAGCACACCCTTCTGGTGTATCAGCCACTCCTCCCAGCTTGGTATTGTCAGTGAACTTGCTGAGGTTACACTCCATCCCTTCATCCAGGTCGTTGATGAATATATTGCACAGGACTGGACCCAGTACAGACCCTTGGGGGCACCACTAGCTACTGGCTTCCAACCAGACTCTGACCCGTTGATGACGACTCTCTTAGTTCTGTTGTTTTGTTTCTCTTTGCAGAGAAAATGTGCTATTAATTAATAACAAAAATGCCAGCGGCTATGATCTTCCCTGATAAGAGCTTAGCATAGAGCATATTTTTATGTCCAAGCTATGATCCCAAGAGAATGTAAGTTTATAGTGGAGTCTGACAGATTTCTTTAGTCTATTACAGTGACGTTATCATTCAGGTGTTGTTTATTAATTTGTATTAAAACTTAATAAATACTACTGAAGTAACAGGGATTTTTTCAAGCAAAATACTGTTTTGAAAGCTGTCTCAAATGTCAAACAATGCATTTTGCATTAGTTCTGTATAATTTTTTATTGAATTCAAACTTTTAAATAAATCTTCCTATATCTAATGCTTCTTATCAAAGCACAAAAACCCATTATCTGATTATAAGAAGAATCTCAGAACTCACTGTCTTCAAATTTAATGGACTCCTGATGCTTTCTTCCCTGCTTAGACTCTTTTTAAGGCATTTTACAGTATTTTATACATTATAAATGGATTCCATTCGTGGCTTAGTAATTCACCTAATGGACAATGGATACAAAAAAGCTCTAACTCCAGGGACATTAAATTGGTTCTAAACTCTGAAAATTACAGCTTTTACAAAAAAAAAAGAAAATACTAAAAACATGTCTAATGCAACACTGCATCTCATTTTCCACTACCTTCAGAATCTGTCTAAAAACTCCTACATTTCTTAATGACACAATATGTTAAAATTGCATTCCTTTATATTTAGATCTCTGAAATCTCTTTGCTTTTTTACAGCCCTGAGGAGATCCACCAGCAAATGCAAAAAAAAACATGCTTGGCATTCCAATAGCTGGTATCACAAAAAGTGCTACACTGTGCAAGATAAATGCTGTGTTTTGTATCTGACCATGGTCAAAGCTGAGTACTTCAGAGAAAAGCAGATACTGTCTCGTAATGAATGGAATTCTACATCTCACCCTGGGTAACTAACAGTACGTAACAATACATAACATATGACATGTAACTGAATTGCACAGGAAAGCCCATTGTAAAGACCTTTAATGTCTTTAATCTGAATCATAATTCCTTCCCAAGGAACCTCTGCTTTTGGAGTTTTCAGCAGCCAGCAATACAACAGAAGTAGTACCATCTCTGTGTCCACTGCTCTCTATCCTGCCCCTCAGCAATGCTGTGGGATCTACTCTTTGAGCTTACACAGCTTGACAGCAACAACAAGCCATAGACAGAAGAAGTGAAAAAGCAACTTTTACTTGCCCCATTAATTTGTATTGCTGTAGAAAGGGGATGTGAGGGCGGGGGGAAATGTGGCTTCCCAATTCCTGCTGCTAACCTATCACTGCCTGAAGTAAGGGTGTTTATGATATTGCCATAGTAAAAAGAAAAAAAAAAAACACACAGAAAAGGGGAATCCTTTCAAGTTAAGAAAAAATATTCTTCAAATGTCTACTACCAGGGAGTTTTCAGGGAGTTTTTCAGCTTTACAGAAAATTTTTTAGAAGTATTGTCTTTTAATGGTCTTTTATGTATGTGTATATATATACATATATACACATGATACATATAATCACTTATATTTCTGCTTACACTACCACTTTTGTTTTGGAAACACACAAAAAAAAATAGGCAGAGGTAAATGTATAACTTATTTCATACCATTCATTATGACATTTATCATTTATATATCCTCTCTCATACAGTAAACGCTTCATCTCATGATACAGTCCCTGACTCACATGGGTTGGACAGGATCTAGGGGTTCTTCCAGTTCAACCTTCTCAGAATGGTGTCAGCACTGAACTTAGACATGATTGCTTAGGGCTTTGTCCAATCACATCCCCCAAATCTCCAAGGACGGAGATTTTTAGAAGGTCTTTGTGCAACCTGCTCTAGTGTTTTATTAATTCCATAAATCCACTTAGAACCAGAAAAGTTTAATTTTTCCCTAGGTCAAGGTTGGTACAGATCTAAGCACATCAGTTGCCTTTCCTCTTGTTTTTCTGCTGCATTTTTGTGAAATCAGATAAAGATTGCCAGACACTGTGTTCTAGGTTAGTGATATGGAAACCTGAGCAGATGGTAAGAGCAATATTCTCAAAGCTTATTGCCAGAAACTGAAGCTAGCTTTCCCATGTTTGTACCTCTCTATCTGTAAACCTTAATGTGAATAAAGATTTCTTTCCAAAACAGTTTATGAAAAAAAAAAAACAAATTTAAGCCCACAGCCATTTTTTTTTTCTGTTACACACATCTCTATTACTCAAGCATTAAGGTTTGGGTTCAACAACATCCATGTTCATTTTTAGTTTTGGAGTTTGTAGTTAAATTGCAGTTATCAGGTTGTTTTCTTAGCACAGTGGAAACTTTTCAAAGGAATGATCACACTCCAACTTTCCACAGTAGCTAATTAGTGTTGCAAAATACAGAAGATATGCAAGATAAGAGTATACAAGATAGGAAAAACAGCATGCTGAGACACGTCCTAAAAAAAATCCAGTCCAAACTGAACACTGCATTACCACTACCTTCTTCTGTAAAAAAACTTCAAGGGAAAAGAAAAAGAACTCTAAAGAAATGCACATAAGTATAACTGCTCCACACACACAGCTTTACCATTTAAGCACTGAAAACTACTCTGGTCCAGGACTACATGGGGAAAATGGAAGGAGAGAAGAAGAGGAAGATGAGAAAAGACACAGAGAGAAGGAAGGAAGGAAGGA
>VZTV01052728.1:1130-13129 GCA_013400875.1 Anhinga rufa
TTCTGACAGTCTCTTTAGGCAACCTGCTTATCTTAATGGCAGCAAGTGGCTGTAATGATCCTTGGGGTATTGCTGCTACCTGCCTCCCACATGCTCACTCCCATGCAATGTTTGGTGCTCTGTGAGGAGCTAGCACGACTCTGCAGTGAGGCCCAAGTGTCAGTGCAGGATATCTAGCTCCTGGCAGCACCATGCTCTTATAGCAATGAAACAAAAAGAGAATGAAGGGGAAGATGAACCTCAGGTTACTCTGAGCTGTTTCATTCAGGCCCAGTCTTAATCACAAATTAGGTGATATGCTTTTCTTGCATGCCAACTGAATTTTTAAAAGCTTCTTGGAGGAGTTTAAAGGAGGGCAGCAGCATTACTGGACCAGAAAATGACTACTATGGGAAGGCCCCGCTTGGTCTGCCTGGCTGTCAGTGAGGTATTTATAGTTCTTTCCAATATGTCCGTCTGCTGTTGAATGTCCCTCTTGTTCTACTCCCTGAGCCTGTGAAGGCACAGGTTTCTGCCTAAAGCCCTAAAGATGTATTCGGTGCCCTGACCCAAATATAGCAGGTGGAGAAATAGGTTTTTTCATTCTGCTGGCTGAGTAGTCTGCTTCTTTAAGAGGGCAGGGAAAGGGAGGGGAAGGGAGAGAAAAATGTACAAGGAGCAGCAGGAAAACTGTGGAAAACCATGAAGAAATTACCATCACATAGATTTGGGGATTTGGGTTGGGTTTTGATGTTTTTTAGTGGTGTTGGGGATGTTTTTAAGGATTGACATTTTTAAAGAAACAGTTCTCTGATTTCAGTCCAATTGCTTCTCTCCTCTTTTCCAGTTTGACTGAAACTTTAATTGCCTTTTCTAATAAGTGCTAACTGACCTTTGGAAACAGCAAAAAATACATGTATATCTCTTGAAAGGTGCCTTGGTGTACCCAGTGGAGAACACTGCATGGGAGCATTCTGTTCTTTGATTCTTTATGGGTGCCAATATTTAACTGCTTTAGGATTCCTTATGATCCATTTTGTTCATTAACAATTCTAATTCTGACAGTGACTTTTGACTTGAATCTATATTTTGGTAGTAGCTCTTTTTAAAAGGACATTGTCAGGGTTGTGAGCTCCTTGCTCAAGGTGCTGTCCATCAGTCAGAGCTACACGGGAAGCATACCTTTATGAAGCCAAGAATTCTAGAATTAAGGTGGTTGACATGTCTGATGGGTGAAGACCTACCTATTTTAACTGTCTGTGAGATGTGGATGAAGAAAAAAAGCTATTAATTTGGTAGACCCTGTGAAAAATTATTTTTTATAATGCTGGCTCTTGCTGTAGTTATCAGCAGTACATTAGGAATAGCATTTAGCAGTCAGCGCAAGCAAAGATATTTTGCCATGAGGCACTACAAAGTTGAAGTTATTAAAACATTTATAGCCTTAGAAAAAAAATCAATAATTGTCAAATAGGAAAGGACAAAATCAGTAGTTGGGACTGGGAGGGGAATTGCTTTCCATCTGCTAAAACAGTAGAGGAAATGCAAAAATTAAACCAGCAAAAGCAATCACTTGACAGTGTCCTTTTACGTTTAAGCTCCTATATTAGGAAGCTGCCTCTGGGGAGTTAGTCCAGCCATAGATTGTTTGTCCAGAGTGTTCCCAGTTAATATGCTTCAGCTACACACTGGGCTGTGTTTTACATGAGGCTTTGTGGAGTAACATGACTTCTGCTAAGGCTCCTACCCATGCCTTCGCTTTGTGTTCTTCCCGAGTGGCTCATACACACACACTTGCCGAGTGTTTGTGTAGGCATTGCTTTTGTGCACCTTGCATGCCATGAACCTGTAGCAATCACACCCTTTCCACTTCTAGCCTCTGTAGTCTTACTGTTGAATCACTTCTTGAGCAAATATTTGTGTGTGTGTGTGAGGTCTTAATTAATAAATTATCTGGGGGGGTTATTTAATCTTCCATACTTTTGTTTATTTGATTTATCTCCTGGTTTGTTTCGTCCAGCTCAAATGTCAGTTCTGCCATTGACGATATGTTCCACTTTCCACATCATCGTGTCATATATATTCTGAATCTCCAGTTTGCCAAGATAGACAAGGAACTTGTTTTAAGCCTTCTCTTCCCCTCCAGGACGTGGGTTTTACTATGAGAAGGAGCAAGTCCTCTTTTGGAGCATGAAGTGGAGGAGAGGTCTCAGAATGCGAAAGAAAAGAGAAAGTGAGAGCCAGTACCATGCTTTGGTACAAAAAGGTGGAATTAAAGAATAAGGAAGAAAGGGTGGAGGTAAAGGCAAGAAGGGACAAAGATGCAAGGCAGAGAACTGTACCAAAGGATGACAGAAGGTATAGGTTGGGTGGAGCTGAGTCAGAAGATAGAGATGACTTGTTAAAATACAGTAAGTTGATGAAGGTAAATTTTGTGCTTATATCCTGAAATGTCTTCAAGCACCGGTTCCCAGAAGAGGCTTATGACTCCCCACTCCTTTTCCAAATCATGTTCCCACATTTAGGGAGCTACTGTCCAAAGGATACCTGGCAAATCAGGGAAAGAAGGAAATGACCTAACTTTACGTGCTCCCCTTTAGAGTAGCTAGACAGGGAGGCCACAGCATAAGGAGGGTAATAGGGTAGAACCTCGGTATGGACTAGTTGGTTGCTAGCAAAGGATGGTGCTGTGGACTTAGATGACAGAAAAATGTGAGACTGGATATAGTAAGAATCTGGGTAAGGGAGAAACAAGCAAACCAAAAATTTGCAGTGATCTAATGAGCTGTGGAGGTTTGGTGTTAAGGAAGGAGAGGAAAGGGCTTAGCTATGCTTGAGAAAGATTGAGCCTGATATATCTAAAAGATATCCCTTGAAAGCACACATGAGCCTGGGGTTAAACTCTAAAAGTTCCAGCAGAGGTCTTCTGAAATACAACCTCCAGGCGGTGTTTGAATTTGTACCATCTGAGGGGGAGAGAGCACAGCCTGGTTAGTTAGAAACCTCCTTTTTCACTCTACTAAATTTATGAAATTGTGTGCTAATTAGTGTATGATTTATAAATTTACATAACTGCATGCTATATAAGACAACACAGAATATTGAATGAGGTGATTTAAACCAGCAGAAGCAGAGAAGTCTGCACTGACTGGGTGGCTTTCCTCTGGAAAATGTCTCTCCTGATCCATAGCTGCTCCCTGCACCTCTTGAAGGCTTATCTGTTCACAGTGTCAATAAATGTTTTACAGTGTTGTGGTTCCACGTAGCTATGAGAGAACAGGCTACCTTGAGCATCTTTGGCATGGTTGTGTAGCAGAGCTTTCACTGTGATCGTTGGGGCGGGTGTTTGGAAGCAGAAGTCAACCAAAAAAGAGCAAGAAACCCAACGTGGTCTGGTCAGTGTTGGTGCTTAACGACTCCCACACTTGTTGGTGCTTGATGACATCCCCACAGACAGGGGATGCTACTGCGTCCCAACTGCAGCAAGAAGATGGTGACATGGGGGAAATGGGTTTGATTCCCAGCTCTGGGTAAACCACTTTATGTCCCTCCACAGCATGCTTTGGGTTCTGCTGGAGGAGTGTGTTTACTACCACATCTCAGAGGGGCTGTGACTTATATTAGTGCGCGCAGCAGAAGGTGAAAGACATGTCCACCAGCATTTTGTCTGTGAACTGACCTGTAAGCTGTTAGAGCAGAAGCATATTGGCCAGTCATTCCCATCTAACAGAAGCCAAAGCTCACAGACTTCGTATATTTTGAGTCTTGAAGGGGTCATTCAGGCATTGGGAAACTAAACTGGAGAAACTTGGATGTCACTGACAGGTGAGGCCCTGACATACACGAGGTGAGAGATGCCCAGACAGTCCCAGCAGACAAACCAATCCACAAGCTGCAGTGAGAACCATAAATTCCTAGTTTCCCTAATTCAGGAGTCATTATGAGTATGTAAAAAAACCCACTTTATTCACTCATAGCATTCAACAACCAGTCTTGGGGTATAAGTTCATTCTTTCTGGTCTCCTGTCTGCGGACAGGAGGAAACTGAAAAATTGGAAAAAGTTCACTTCCCTGCTTGCTTATTGGCAGCTACCTTAGAAAGGTGAAGTGTGGATTTGATTAAAGCCATTGTCCAAACACAAAGTGTCGAGTGTCGTGAGCATTAAGGAAAATGTGGGAACTCCTCTGCTAGACCTGGTAAGGAAGGAAGGGACAAGACAAATTCACAGACACAAAAGCTGTTTTTTTCTCAAGGTAGAGTTGACTGTAAGTTGCATGGAAATTTTAAAAGCACCTTGTCAAAATCTGCCACTGTTTAATTATCCTTGCTGCTATGAAACTGCCTTATTTTGAGGTTGAGTTTGTCTAACTTCAACTTCCAGCTGCTGGACTTAGTTGTGCCTTTGGAAGCAAGACTGCAAATTTCCCCTGCTGTCAGACAGTAAGTACCCCACACAGTGATAAACTCCCGGCTCAGCCATCTCTTTGACAAGATGGGGTCCTTTATGCCCTGTGTCCTAATGTCTGTTTTCCAGCTCGTGGATGTTTTGAGGGGCCTGTTTTTGAACTTTCTCCAGCATTTATGCATCCTAAAGGGTTTACGCTATAGCAGGTGCTGTTGCTGTGTGCAATGTTGCACTGCAGTGACAGTGTGGCCTCATCTGCACAGTATTTCCCTTTTGACACTTTCAGGAGTCTTTTTTGGAGGTGTTAGGCTGGGTTCCTGGTCTCATTGCACTTCAGATCATGGCTCTATTTCTTGGAAGCAGAAAGTCTGTGAGTGAAACCAGGAGACCCTGCTAAATTTAGACAAGTTGAGGAGAAGAAATAATATGAGGTAGAAATACCAAGCAGGGAAAAAAAAAACCAACAAGATTGCAGTATTCAATTTGGGATGGAGTATGAACCTGGGGGTGCAGCATCTGTGAACTCAGCCACCCTGAAAACAATCTGAAAGACATGCGCTTGATGGGATGGGGAGACCCAGACAGCAGAAACCCTCAGAAGGGGAAGACTGAACAAAGCATGAGGCGATGATATCTGATAGCAACAAAAACAGATGAGAAGACTTTTGAGCTGCAGGTGAGGAGGCAATGACATCTCCAAATTGCAGAGGAAATGGCTCCTTGTCAGTAGGTCTGGTGCCCCTCTATTTGCAGTAGTGCCTTCAGCACAGGGATCTCATTACCAGAGAGTTTACTGGCAGATTGGAGGGATTTCAGTGAGGAGTAATAAAAATGATCAGGGACTGCTAGAATTGACATAATGAGGAAACAAGATGAGAAGAGTCAGGTATTTATAGCTCAGGTGAGAGAGACAATTAAAAGGTGGGGTGGGGGATGGACTAGGTGACCTGAAAGCCTTGTCTGTATCTAATAACTTCTTGTCATTTGCTGTACAGAGGACTTGAGTTTACGAAAGCTGTCAGTATGACTCTTAACAGCCCTAACTTCCCATGTTGAAAAGCTCAGGTGGGTGTACTCTGGCTGTATTGACTCTGTCAGAATGTCACTGGTACTGTACTTTGTTTAAAAAAATAGTCATCAGCCATGTTGTGGAAAAAAATTGACACACTGACAGTAAAGGGAAAAAGAATAGGCCTTCGTGAAATAAAAAGCCATTGAAGACCTTGCTGAGAGCAGGGCTGATTAGGAAGGGCTCTCAGGTTGCTCAGCTGGTGATGCTGAGCCCTTCTTGCTGTCCACACAGTGACCTGTCCAGTGGGATGGTCTGTGCAGAGGGAGCATGTGTGAGCCTTGTTCTGTGTGACGTAGGTGCTGGTGGCACCCAGCTGTGCGTGCAGCTGAGCAGAACTGCTGCTTCCTAGTACACACAGATGTGCACAGGCTGTTGTGCCCAAGAGCTGCTCAGCTCCACAGAGAACTCTTGGGGCAAGCTCTGTGCCAGCCAAAGCCCTGCAGGTCCCACCAATAGCTACGGCCACATGTGGGGTTTCACTTCTCTTCCTATTGCCCTTACGCAGTGGGACCCAGTCCCGGGGGACAGGCAAGTTCTCCCCTTGACATGGCCTGACTCGCTGCCTCACCCGTGGGGATCCCTGCACCTGGGTGTGGGTGGGTGTTCGTACATATAGTTTTTTTGTGCATGTAGTTTCCCTATAGTTTTTCAGAAACCCACAAAATATGTAATTTACACATATCCTACCAAACATGAGCAGCCATTGCATTCTGTTTTTTCTGAGTTGGAGACCCCTGAGAAGAGGGAAGGTAGCATGCTGGCCCATCTGAATAATTACACAGCAGCCTTATGGTGAGGCTTATTTAAAACCTTGACTGAGACTATGGCCACCTCGCACACTCCCCAGTGCCGCAGAGGAGAGAGCCCTGGGTTTGCTCTGGACTTGAGAGGCCGTGGCGGAGTTGGAGGCAGCCAAGCTGGAGACTTCTTGGTTCCTGGGTTTGCAGACAAATTAAAAAGCCAGTACCTAAAGCAGTGGGGCTGTGTGTGTTAGTGGCACTTTGGGGAAATATCAGAGTGGCGTTTGTTGAGTCTGATGGCGGAGTAGCCGCTCTGTTTTAATGATACCTGTGTGCAAAGGCCACAGCTGCTTTCATCCATTTCACATTAGTCTGACTTTCACAGAACAGACATAGCCTAGGGTGGTGGAAGGGAGAGAAAGGTGACCAAAAAAAACCCCATTCATTTTTCACTACTTTTTCCATCCTTCTGAGCTGTGATACCAGGCGCTGGCTGAGCAACAGTAATCTTATCCAGTATACTGTTGATTTAAGCCTCTTGGATTTATATAACTTTGGAAATGGTAAACTATATTAATTTGCAGTGTTTTCAAGGGAAAGTTATTTATTGAGAGACATTTTTAACTCAAGTGCCAGGAGCCTTAAATCATTATAATAAATTCATGCTATTCAGGGTTTCTTACGTTGTAATAAATTTGTTTTAAACATGAATGAGGAGATCCATGATTTCTTTAATATACTGTTATGTATTTCCTTTCAAAATGACACAGCTCACTACATCAAGTGGGAGAATAATAGTGAGAGATTTACAGTACTTAAGAATAACACAGCCTGGGAATGTGACATGTGAACCAACACTGGGCAGGGGGCTGGCGAGTGCAGGGAGCCCACTGCTGCTCCCGGTGGCATGGCCAAGAGTTAAACTAGCGACTATGGGTCAAGATCAGCGACAAAAGCGATAGCTGGCGGGAAGCTCCCTGCAGGGTGGGAATCACAATGCAGCCTTGTAGTCGCCTCTGTTTTACTGTGCAACGTGCAATCAGGACGCCTGACGTGGACTGGGTCTGCCGTGACCTGGGAGGGCGGCTGCCAAACCGCTGCCTCATCAGAGTGGGGCCTGAGCCAGATGCTTCCTTCCGAGCCTGGGGTCATCCTCCCCTTCCTGATCTTGGGCACCCACTGCAGCCCTTTCCCAGGGACCTCATCCATTCCAGCTATGATGGTGCACAGGGAGCAGATCCCTCAGCGGCTGCCAGCACCCCTGAAGTGTTGTGAGGAGATGCCAGGTAAGCACTTAAATACATTTCAGTTGCCATTTTTAACCCCTGACCCTTCATTAAACCTCTGCCGGCCCTGCTACTCGCTGTTACGCACATGGACAGCTGTGAACGCAAGACAGTAAATAACCCACGGCTGGCTTTACATCACGTCCTCCAGGCTTCATGGGGGTCCTTATGGGTGGGAGGGTGGGGAGCTGGGCACAGAGTCAGCCTTCGTGATGCCAGCATCTGAGGTCTGAGATAAATCTGCTTCAGCAGCGTGGTTGTGGCTTTCTTGGAAAGTGGAGCCCCTCTGCACTGTGTAAATGTCTGCCGAGCGCTTGTGTCCCAGCCTGCTTCATCTCTTCACAGAGTGCCGCAGGAACAGGTCTCATGTTTGTGGTGATCTTGGGGCAAAACATCACAGTGCCCAAAATGGCAAGGCCAATTGGTTCCCTAGTATCTAATGACAGTAATTACCTCCCTCAGATACCTAGAAGCCTTCCTGCTCCCCAATGCACAGCCTTGCTATAGAGAAATGAGGAGTTGTCAAGAGCCATCCTGCCGTGATATGAACATTTGCCCCCACCCCAGATGCCTGTGCATGAAAACAAGAGCATTTCACTGGCTCTAAAGACTTAATGGGTCTTCGATAGATGCATCTGCAGCATGGGGTAATTGAATGCTGCTGGTTATCCAGTGGTAGGGGGATGGCTGTGCCTGGCTACAGGTGAGATGTAGGACACCCAAGGACTTCAGATGCCCTGGGATGGGGCTCACAGTGCACAGAGGATGACTGTGGGCTGCCTGTACTATGAGGCTGGATGGCTCAGGAGAGGGGAGTAAGGGACTGGAGAGGGCCCTGTGTGCTCACAGAAGTGATGGCAGGACCTCATCTGTCAGCACAGAAATATGTCTGGCCAATAAACTTGCCAAACGTCCCTAATAAAGGGCTGGATGTGTTATCATGTAGAATGGCTTTATAGGGGACGGCCATAAAACGTGCACATTGCCCTTTAAAATGCCAGGACGAGGATTGATTCCAGCTGGGTGGAGGGACAGGAGGAGGGGGAAGGAGGCTAATTGGAAAAGAGGGATAAATCCAGGGGCTCTTTTCTCTGCTGTGGGTCCCTAGGGTGTCAGGAAGCTGTAACAAAGTAGGAGTCACAGCTGGGCTAACCAGAGCTTACAAGCTGTGCCTGGACCTGGGCTTCTCTGCTCTGTCCCCTCCACCCTGTGTAATGCTGGGTGTCCTTTCTGGCATCTGTTTCTGCTGCTGGCTCAGTCCTACTCTTGCTCCTGATATTCAGCCCAGGGAAAGCTGTAGAGATACCTGCACCAGCCTTTCTGCTGGTTCCTCCTTGTTTGTGCTTCTTTTAATCCCAGGGGTCTAATACTCGCTGCTCTCTCCTTGCCAGTTCCAGTAGGTGTGTCCTGCCAGCCCAGTGGCCCCATCACCAGCTCATCTCTCCCTCTCCTGCCTTGTGAATCCATCTCCCCGGTCCCTGTCTGTGGAAGTCCACCACAGCTGAGAGATGAACTACAGAGATTTGGGCAGCAGTTTTGGGTCCCCTGCTCATGGACAGGGAAGAGCCCATTGTGGGGATGCAGGTGTCTATGTGCGCTCCAGGCTCTGCTTGAATAAACAGGAAAGGGGGATCTGGGGGAAGGTCCAGGGTGTGTTTAGTAGTGATCAATAAACATATTGTGCTCCAGCTCACTTTTAATGCTGCAAAAACCAGGCAGTGATTTCACTTAATAAATGTAGACAGTTCTGTGGAGCTACAAGACCATCTATTCTGCTAGACGATTTCTGCACAACAGACCACATGTGACCCAGCACCCAGTATTATCTACAGCTGAGGCTCACAGGCTGCCATGGGCCTCCCTCTGATTTTTCTTTTTCTTGTTTTAATTCTCCTGAACAGAGATACCAGGCAGCCAAGCCCCTATAAAACTTGGTAAAGGAAGAAATAAAAAAAAAAAAAAAAAAAAAAAAGCTTCCTCTTAAAGTCACTGAAAGGAACCGTGGATTTGGCCACTGGGTGGGACCTGGGCAGGTATCGGAAAGACGGAAAAGGAAGAGCCAGGAAAAGTCAGATTTTTTGTTGGCAAGGACTGTTTCGGAAATGTTTGTCAGTGTGGATTTATTGGTACATACCAGATCTCACTTGTCTGCCTATTCTGTGTGTGTGGTGCTGCTGAACTTCAGATTTGCAGTGGCCCTGGCAATCCCCATCAGAGCTGGTGGTGGCACCTGAAGGGGTGCAGGCAGTGTGCCTGGGCTTGCAGTGGGTCCCTAGGCTCTGAAAAAGCTCTTTGGTCACCCTTGGTGACCAAACACAGGCAAAACTGGAATGCCTGGTCACTTCTATCAGGCATACAAACAATAACACTTTTCCCATCAAAGTTAGAGGTGAGTCAATATGTTATGGTACAGACCCACATCAACCAACATGACTAATGGATGTGGTGTATCGTGAATTTGGGTGAGAGGATATTTTTGCTATATATCTGATTCTTCTGGAAAGCAGAGAGATGTGAAATGCAGCCAAAGCTGATGAGTCTCATCTGACTTTCTCACGGTGTGGCCCCACTTCATGTGAATGAAAGTTAAGTTTATTAAGCTGAGGAGCTTCAGGTTTGACACAGATTTCCAGTTCTCCAGACTAAGAGGTGCTTAGGTCTGGGTTTTTCAATCTTGTTGCACAGTTGGGATGTTCAGAGCAAATTCCAGACTCCCAGCCTGCGACACATCTCTCAAGTCTGGATTTGTTTCTTTGCTACCTTTTGGCTCAGGCCCATCTCTACTATACCCACCACAGTGAAATTTTCATTGAACACAGTTTTAGTTCTGGATTTGTAATTAAATATAAGGGCTGGTAAATTTTGCTATGAACATTTTTCTGGCTCTCTTCCTAAGCATTTGGTCTATTCAACTAGTATTTAGTGTTTTGCAGATGATATTGTAAGGTGTATTGCCAACCATAAATATGAAAAAATGTGTGATTTAGAAAAATACTAATACATTTGAGTATTGTTTTTACTTCTATGATCACACTACAAAGCTTTTTTTCAATGTTTGTTAGAGCTGTAAATATGGGGCAGGTGGAAATACCATCCTATCACTTGACTCCAAGAGCTGTGACCTTTCTACTTCATCATCAAGCTTACAATCAAACCATGAGCATGACAGTACTGCCTGTAATTGCTCTCTGAATTAAAACATTTCTTCCAACATTCAGCAATAAGGAAAACGAAATCTTCAGGTAGTGTTTAGTAGCTCACCTTGAAAGTATTTCATCTCATGCTAAACATTAAGCCATGTAGTGATGTCTGGGCACTTGTCTACTTTGAGACCCATGGGAGAATTAACTGAAATTCACTCTTAAAGGGGATTAATTAAACAGCATCAGGACCCTGCTTCAGCACTCAGAATTAAGATAAGTTGAAGTAAGACCCCTTTAATTTACATTTTAGGGAATGAACTGAAAGAGATGAAAGACCCCTTTGACATCAAACAAGGGTGTCCAAGGAGCTGCTGGAGTGGTTTGACTAATCCGTTTTACATTATACCTTATTTAATTCAGAGTGAATGACCTAATGTAGACAAGCCCTGAGATGTTGAGACTGGGTGTGATTGTACTGGGAATATCTGCCTTCCCAGCTGTTTTGTGAGGGGATAGAGGGTGTGTAAGAAGCAGGATGCACTATAAAATGAGACAGTCAATCTCGGTCTGCACAGAGCCACAGTGATACTGTGGAGCTTTCACAGGTTAAGCAAATGCCCAGACATACTCTTTAAAAATCAAAATTGCAGGTCTTTCATCTGGGATGGGAGATCTCAATAGAAAAGGTAAACTGGAGATAATAGACCCAAAATGTTTGCTGTCATGGCTAAGTTTTGTCCCATATCACCTTAATTGGGGGCTGTTGTTTATTAATTTTTTTTTAAAAGTTTAATCAGCTTTTTTGAACACTGGGAAAAGTTTACTTTGAGTGAAGGCTCAGACTCATTTAGCTAATTACATACCCAGGTGATAGTTTGCACTATCTACACTTGTAGATATGACACGAGTGCCTCAATGTCTTGGAGACAATCTGTAAGATATCCATGGATGCTTCTTTTTTAAGAGGAAAACTGGCCAACTCACCTTTCTGAGGCAGAGGGGTTCAGAGTGGCGGAAGCTCATGAGGTTGTTCCTTCAAACCTTGTGCCAATGCATATTCACATAGGATTTTCCTCATTTCCAAACAAAGTTATTAAATTCATGAGTTTGAGTTGCATGTGGAGCATCTGAGGAACACCCTGTGGCTTGGAGCTCAAGCTCCACCTATTTCATGAACCTGCCAACAGGCCTTTGAGATCTCAATATAAAGTCCAGCTGGGGAAAAAGAGATTCCACAAAGCACCACACCACCCCAAAACTCACTTGCATGTCTCCTGATCAATAGTCAAGAAGCCAGTGCAAGACACCTGATGAGGCCCCTTGTGGAGGAGCTGCCCAAGCCCCTAATGGAGCCCCTGGAAAATGCCAAGAGG